>CM033631.1:39020831-39140831 GCA_019453435.1 Rhinogobius similis
CGCATGTAAACGCTCTAATCCCGTGAGTCAGGAGGCTATGCTACCGTGTGACAGCCGTACCTCCTCCGCTTTCCCCCGGTGTAACCCGCGCTTGTCCAGAGCCAGGCGCAGCTCGCTGATGTCCACCCGTCCGTCCTGGTTCAGGTCCAGCTGCTGGAACAGCTCTGCATATCTGCGCTCACGCTCCGGCTCCGAAGATCCTCCGCTTTCCTCGTTTCCCTGGCGGTAAATCCGGGCTGAGCGCTCCTCGTCTGCGCCCATGTGAAAGATATGACGCCGAGATTTAGCAACCTTTTTGTCCGCTCGATTCTGACGCGAAAAGGTGGTCAAAAGCACTCCGCGTGGGTTACTGTAGATGCGGGGGTCGGACTCTCTGCAGTGACCGGTGCAGACGCGGCAGTGAGCTGACAGGAGCTCAGTGACAGGAGCTCAATGACAGGCTGATGCAGATTAGCTCCACGTCAGGTGCACGCACCAGGCACGCCGCACGCACAGGCAAATCTCGCCGCGCGTCTTCGGAACAGTCCAGTGCAGACCGGCGGCCAATCCAATGTTTCCCACATGAACAAATAAGAAAAGATCGTTGCGTCAACATGACGTTGCGTCGCAACAACATCCGGCAGTCCGTGGAGTCGACCAGAGGTGCGTGGTGCCGTTCGGCACCCAACGTTACATTCTGGAGTGTCTTGCCCAAGGACATAATTGAAGCGATGGCTAAATAAATATGTGGGCTAATGTTTTCTTTGTAGATGAGATTATGATTACATATTTGCAAATAGGGCAATGGATGTATTCCTATTAAACTCTGATGTTAAGTGATCAATGCGTGTGTGCGTGTGTGTGTGCGTGCGTATGCGTGTGACGACCAGTGTGCGTCCCTCAGCACCATGGTCAGCACCCAGAGGATTATCATGACACAGCTCAGCTCTCTCAGCTCAGTCTGCTGCTGGAGTTCACCTGTAGGGCTTCTCCTCAGAGCCTGGAGATGGTTGGTTGTAACTTAGTTATAGCCTACTTAGCTTAGCAATTTCAATCAAATAGTTCTGTGAAAATAATAACTGAATTACAGTTATTAACAAAATAACACCAACAACAATGATTAGGAAGAGAGCATAACCTTCCTCTGCAGTATACATTTGGACTCATCTTAAACATGGAGCAGGTTGAAAGTTCAAATAGTGACAGCAGTGTGTGTTATTGTGTGTAATGAGGTCCCTAAGTGCTCATAGGTCCCATGGGGCCTGGTCAGGCCCAGTCCTAAAAGGCAACATGACTGTCCTCCTTGTGGCTTAACACCAGCAGGAAGGACCTTAAGGGGCTGTGAACTGGGGGTGGTCAGGGGCAGGTGCAGGTGCAGACACACACACGGTCTCTAGCCCTAGGGATGTGGAACGTCACTGGTGCGGGAGGAACCTGAGCTTGTGCAGGAGGTTGAGCACCATAAACGGCCTTACCTCTACGGCCTGCTTGGACCCTCGAACCAGTATCCTTGAGAGCCCATGTACACAACGACAGAGACACCTGGAGAGGAATCCGAGCTGTGTTCAGTTATTGGACTTCTGTGCTGGTCACAGTTTGTCTACAACGAACACCATGTTCAAGCACAAGGCCGTCCATTAGTGCACGTGGCACCAGGACACTCTAGTCTCCACACTGTCAAAAACAAGGGTACGAATAGGGTACAATTATGAGCAATGTACCCTCGATATGTCACATACCCAAAGATACATATGTACCCTTTCCTGTCTGAAATGGAACATTTATGTACCCAATGATAAAAGGTACATATCTGTACCTTTTATTATCTCAGTGAGAATAAAAGGTACTCATATCTCATACAGGACAACTATTTATAAGACCAGTGAAATTTGGATGTAAAGAAATGAATAGACCTAGCTTATCCAGTTTTATACTCTTATTTAAACACAATTTTACATCTGCTTTCGAAAGGGTACAAAATGTAAGGGTACTAAATTGTACCCTCTTTTAGGAGTATAATGTGTGTACCCTTGAGGATACTGCCCCAGCGTCAAGCCGTTGTACCCTTTAAGGTACAAATTTTACACTTTATTTCTAACAGTGTAGGAAAGCCTGGAGCCCTCTGTTGCAGGGTCTTCAACCTTCCAGATTCCGTGGGAGACTGAGGCCATTTAGTGGCCTCCATTGTCAATGTGGCAGCTGGACGCCGATGGTGGACGCCGGAAGTAATGCTTGCAGACAAGCTGACGAAGGAGTCCTGGCAGGATTTGTTGGCTTGTGGGACTCCTGAGGCAGCACGTACGGTCGCAGAGAAAAAACTCAACACTGGGAGAAGTTCAGAGAGGCCATGGAGGAAGACTATTGATTGGCCTCAAACCATCCAACGTCTCAATACCATTTACAGTGAGGGTGAAGAAGTGATGACCTCGATTGGTGATGCTGTGTCACAGTGGAAGAACTACTTTGAGGATTTACTCAATCCCACTACATTAAGTAACTAAATTGCATTACTTTGGGATGACTTAAATTGTGAGATTGCATATATTAATCAAATATAAGATAAGATAAGATAAGATAAGATAAGATAAGATAAGATAAGATAAGATAAGATAAGACAAGATAAGATAAGATAAGCCTTTATTGTCTCCCATGAGAGAAATTTGTCAGACAAGACATCACCAACAGTGCAAGCAAAACAATCAGCATCACCACTGAACACAAAATACAACACCAACAGAAGCCACGAGTGACACGGCATCAGGGGCCTGTCAGTCACAACATCATACAACAATCACAGTCTGAAATACAAATATGTGCTTTTATGTTCTATTAATAACATTTAAACAGAGGTAAACAACAAATAAGCTGCTTAAATTGTCTCCAAAGATGTAACACCAACAACAGAAATGTGTGACATGCTCCTAGGGCTGCTGATCTGACTCTGAGATGTTACTGACAGCAGGAGTCAGGCCGATGGCTTTTTCACTTTGAGAACATTCACTGTGTTCTTTGTTCATGCTGTAGTCTTGCAGAAGGTTACATTCTGAGCTGAGCCGACCATCAGCTCCATCATCAGTCAGGCCCAGCAGAGGATGTACTTCCTGCAGCAGCTGAGGTAAGCCAAGCTGCTGGTGCAGATGATGGTGCAGTTCTACACGGCCATCATTGAGTCCATCCTCACCTCCTCCATCACCGTGTGGTCCATCCTCACCTCCTCCATCACCGTGTGGTCCATCCTCACCTCCTCCATCACCGTGTGGTCCATCCTCACCTCCTCCATCACCGTGTGGTACATCCTCACCTCCTCCATCACCGTGTGGTCCATCCTCACCTCCTCCATCACCGTGTGGTCCATCCTCACCTCCTCCATCACCGTGTGGTCCATCCTCACCTCCTCCATCACCGTGTGGTCCATCCTCACCTCCTCCATCACCGTGTGGTCCATCCTCACCTCCTCCATCACCGTGTGGTCCATCCTCACCTCCTCCATCACCGTGTGGTCCATCCTCACCTCCTCCATCATCGTGTGGTCCATCCTCACCTCCTCCATCACCGTGTGGTCCATCCTCACCTCCTCCATCACCGTGTGGTCCATCCTCACCTCCTCCATCACCGTGTGGTCCATCCTCACCTCCTCCATCACCGTGTGGTATGCTGGAGCCACAGCCAGGGACAAACAGAGACTACAGCACATTGTGCCTCTGCTGAGAAGGTGATCGGCTGCAGCCTTCCATCTGTCCAGGACCTGTACGTCTCCAGGACTCGGGGACGAGCAGGTCGGATCACAGCTGACCCTTCTCACCCTGGACATGGACTATTTGAGCCACTCCCCTCGGGCAGGAGGCTACGGTCCATCCGGACCAGAACCTCCCGCCACAAAAACAGTTTCTTTCCCTCATGTTGGACTCATGAACACTTTGTAACATCTGCCACTTTAATAATATATTATATAAGAACTATCTATTTGCACAGCCACATTTGCACATGGCACTGTCTGCCAACTATACATTCTGTATATAGTCTTAGTCTATCTTAGTCTATTTTATTCTTAATTTTATGCATGCCTCTTTTATATAGTTTATTATATTTTATTCATTGTTTTATGTTGCACCTTACGCCGAAGCAAGTTCCTATGTTTGTTAATTTTTGATCACTGACGATGGCAATAAACTGTTTCTGATTTTTGATTCTGATTCTCCTCCTAAACATTGTTGTTGCTGTTCAAAGTAACTTAGTATTTTATTAGTAACTGCAATTTAATTAAGTACTAAACTTGTAAAATTGTAATTTAACTACTGTAACTAAGTAAAAGTAACTTAGTTACTCTCAACACTGCTCATTGTTTATCATGGACAGAATTTCTTGGCAGTTTGGGTACTGAAAGTGTTTTTTCTTTTCTTTTCTTTTTTTTTAGGGATAGATTTACAAGATCCCAAACGGGACACATGATGTTGTCATATGTTATCAGGTCACACCATGTGATGGGTTAAGGCTCTCATGTTGCTCTATTTTAGGCTTAATTTGTTGTAAGCTGATGATGTTAGTTGAGTTGTCATGTGTTAAGTTTTTATTATGGGATACTCTTTAATCATGTGCCATTTGTTGCCTTAAACCACACCACTTGTTCACCATCAATGTATAAAATTGATTTTAATGTCCCCTTTAAATTTCACAGCGTTGACACCATGGTTGACGCTCATGTCTCCCAGACAGCAGGTGGTGGTAATGCTGATAATGAAGGACAGCCGCAGTCACAAACACAACAGAGATCACCAGCACGCATGCGCACTGCTCGCTCAGCTCCTATTCTCGGCTGCCGCAGATCGTGTGGACACTTGTGGACACTTGTGGACGTGTTAGTTCCCTCCGTGTCTCCACCGTGACTGCGCACACGAGCCGTGCAGTAGGACATGCCTTTGCCTGTGCAGGTGTTTAACTTTCAGGTGAGCCCCGGGTCCCCATGGAGCCCTCCTGCGGGCCCCTGGAGCCCGGAACAACCCCCGGTGTGCTGCTGTTAGCCTGCTCCCCTACACCGCTCCGCTAACGTAACTGTTTGTGTTTACGGTGGACTTTAGATCAAACCCAGAGCCAGCGGAAACGGGATTTATTGTTGGGCTGTGTTTTGTCGGACGCTAGCATGTCTTAAATACATAACCGCTTCCATTTACTCATCACCGACCGTCCTGAGTCACTTTAAATGGCCCGAACTGTCCCGTTTGGATTGTGTCGTTAGGTGACTGTGTGTGTGTATCAGCCGTGCTCCTGGTTTAACATCTTTATTGTTGAATTGTGTGCTGTTAGAAGAACATTGTTGACATGTTGTTAGCAGGGTTAGCGGCTAACACCCAGGCCTGGATGCTAACTGTAACTGAGTATGACCAGTGGCTGCACGGTATTGAAAATGATATGGCTATTAAGATCTGCGATATCGATACCATTGCGATATTTAAATACACTTTTTGACTACGTCTGATTATTTTAGTTGTCAACTAGTCAGCAATTATTTCTGTTGAGCTCGGGATCATGACGTCACACATAACAGCATCAATGGAGATTTTAAGATGCTAAATACTAAACTTAAATGTATTCTAACACTGTATATTGCTATATATTTACCAGAAGTGACCCAGCAGTTTATTAGGTTCTTCCATGGATTTTTGTACACTTTTTTACATCATTTTGGTTCATGTTTCTCTATGTAAATTTAACCCACCAGCTGCAAACATGGCGAATTTCCATGTTAACAGCTGATTTTTGTTTTTTGACGTTCTATCCCTAGCTCCATTAAGATCTGCGAAATCGATATCATTGTGATATTTATATACACTTTTTGACTAAATGTGATTATTTTCGTAGTCTTTTATACGGTCACTATCTTTGTAAAGTCTGTTTCGTGCAGAGAACGATGACCATCATCAAAATACCACTGTAATTATAGTTTATTATCGACAATTATTGTATTAATTGTTGCAGCTCTATTTTTGATGAAATAATGCCTATTGTATTAAAATAAAAACCAACAAATACAAAAGCGAGGCTAGTTTGAAAACGCTTGATTTTATTCATTATTTTTCAGGTGAAAGACTTTGATATACATTTAGTTTTTTGCGATATCGTTATTGTGTCTACCAGTATTGCGATATTGATACTTTTGCGATATATTGTGCAGCCATTGTAACCAGTATTATGTGATTAACCACAAAGCCTTTAACTACTTTATGAATTGTTTGTCAGGAGCATGTAGTTGGTTTTGTGTGTGAACCAGTGACAGTGATGTGTGCGCTCAGACTAAGCAAACTGCTCTGTGTTGTTTTGTCTCAGGGAGCGGTGGAGCCCATGCAGATTGATGCAGACCCCCAGGACGACCAACAGAATGCTCCAGACACAAACTACATTGTGGAGAACCCAACACTGGTATTTATTAGGCCTGGGAATCACAGGGTCCCTCACGATTCGATACACTCCTTACGATACAGTATCTCAATATTTCATTACATGTGATAATCGATATATTGCTCCTGATATTCTACGATAAATCACATTTTCTTTGTCAAACTACGACCTGCACAAACTTAAAATGAAATCCACCCATCTTTATCCCAAAGCAGTGAATATGTCAAATATTTTGCAAAAACACGTGTCCTTTTTCTAAACAAGCCACCAACTTGTACTGCTCCATCACAAAGTATTTTGGTAAATTATACTAAAAAGGAGTGATGGCGATATATCGATACAGCACCTCAAGATATTGATAAATTTAGCATCATAATATATTGACATTTCAATATTTTGGCACACCCCTAGTATTTATTACTTTGAAATGTAAATAAAAAATATAAATTGCTATAAATATAAAAACTGAATGAAATAAACTTTAATTTTTCAGAATGATATTCTGTCCTTAAAGCCTGAAGCAAACCCACTCGTCTAATCTACAGTGGCTTTGACACATGAATCACAAATGTTACCAATACATTATTTTCATTTTATTATTTTGACTGTAAACATTTATGGTTGCAATTAGAGGTGTGGAAATTATCAAAATATTGATAATGTTGTGCTGTTTTGAATATCAATGTTTATAATTAATAAACGCTCAAACCGAGTCCATTTTAAAAATGTATGTGTCTGGTTCTATAACCTCAACTAGTAATTTTGTCAGAATATTATTATTGGGCTACTACTACTACAAAGTTAAAAAAAATTTTTTACCAATATTTATTTACTTCATAATTGTTCCTCTGATTTTGTGTCCAAAAGCGGTAGATGTGAGTATTGTGTGTGTTTGTGTGTCCCTGAGAGCACTAAACCCGGTGTCTTCTGTCTGTGGGTGCAGGACCTGGAGCAGTATGCCACCAGCTACAGTGGGCTGATGCGCATCGAGCGGCTGCAGTTCATCGCAGAGCACTGCCCTCAGCTCCGGGTGGAGGCCCTGAAGATGGCCCTCACCTTTGTACAGAGAACTTTCAACGTGGACACCTATGAAGAGATCCACCGCAAGCTGACCGAGGCCACGCGCCTGGAAAGGCATGCTGCACAAGCTATTTGTTCAACAATACTTAATTGGGCAAAATTGCACCTATTCTCTTCAGATTTTATTATTATTTTTTACTTGAATTATTCACATTTAGAATTTGATCTGAAAGTCCTTCTGTTTGATCCTTCAAAATCTCGTAAAGTACAAGATTGTAAAGTTTGGTGTGTGTAGGGCTGATCTTGATGTCTCTGCAGGGTAAACATTTCATTTGGAGAAAATAGCCTTTAATAAAACCTCTTTAGGGGCACAAATGAAAATGTATATGGAGAAAACAAAATTGGGAGTTTTGCCTTTTGTGTCTTGCCTTCATTCAGTGCATGCCTCCAGTGTTCCAGTGATTTTAACCTGCTAACTTAGCTGACTTTATAGTTTTAGTCATAACTCATTTGTATTTGTATTTCATTTTAGCAAAATAATTATGTTCAAAATATATTATGAAATGTATTATTATTAGTATTATACAAATTTCACACTATTTACATCATTCACTTTTAGCTTTCACGTATTTCCAAGTCTAATTATGTGTGTGCTCTTTAGAGAAGCGCAGGCTGTACCCGACACGGTGCCTGACGGGGGCGCTGTTCCCCCTCCACTGGACTCTGCATGGGCTGAATCTACCAGGAAAAAGGCTTTGCTCAAACTGGAAAAGCTGGACACAGACCTCAAGAACTACAAAGGCAACTCCATCAAAGAGAGCATCAGGTATGAGGAAGTAACATATACCAGCGTTATGTTCAGGGTGCTGAATTTGATGATGTCATTATTTCAAATAGACAGCAGGGGACATATAATTATATTAATTTACCGTAAAATGCGGGCTATAAGCCGCTACTTTTGTCTCATGATTTCAATCCTGCGGCTTATACAGCGATGCGGCTAATTTATGTATTTTTCCGGGAACAGTGTCTAGGGTAGAGTTTAGATCGGGCCCAAAAATTCAAGCCCGACCTGCCCGAGTATGTAGTGTCCGAAACCAACCCGGGCACGATTTGACCCGAACCCGACCCCGCGGGTACTGTCCGAACCAGACTCTGAGTCATTTGCTGCACGTGTAGAACTTTGACCACTTATTCGAGGATGAGGAGGAAAACAACACAGCACTGGCTGCACACCGCGCTCTTTCGCCGTGGAGCGCATGTTACAAAACACATACGCGCCTCTGCCATGTGCGCACCTCTTCCCGAACCGGCACGGCAACGTACATTTCTCATGGTACAACATGGACACCCGCGGCTTATATTCAGGTGCGGCTTATATATGTACAAAGTTGTTTTTCTTTGTAAATATGGCTGGTGCGGCTTATACTCAGGAGCGCTCAATAGTCCGTGTTTTACGGTAACTGTTTTTGAAAGAAATGAGCAAACAGAAAACCCACAACAGTTACAGAATTGGATCCTCAAATTTGCCATATTAAATTTACAGTATACATTTTTGGGTATTTTGTGCTGATCCTGGAGTATTTATAAATATATCAATTATAATCCACATTTCGACAATTATTCCGTATAATTTTGATCTGCCTCCTAATTTTTATGTTTGGGCAAATTAGAATGTTATCCCAGCATGCACCACCAAACTCCACAGTGCCAGTGATGGTGGCAGTGTTGAGCGCAATTAACAAAGTTTATCAGAGTTTCAGAGATTGTAGATTATTTTGGCGCACTGGGATGTGCAAATTATCGACCACAGAATATAGACGGAGCATTTTACAGGGTTTACAAAGCTCCAGATTTGTTGCAGAAATCCACTTCTCCTCTCAAATGGACTCACATTTAAAGCATATATAACATAAAGCTATCAATGCATTTTGCTTTGACTTGTGGAATGATTTAACTATCGCCTCATAACTATTCAAAATCTTTATAAAGATTGTGTGTTGGCGATTCTATTATCTGTTAATTAAGTGGGAGAGAGTCATTTGAAAACGAGAGAAAAACGATCACAAAGCTTCTCAAAAACAGCAGGTGTTTATCAGATTTACATGAGTGTATTAATTAGTCTCAACATTTTTTCACCATTTTATCAAGATCACATTATTTTAATTTTCAATATCAGTAAATATTATATGTCCAGTGTTATATTTAAAAAAAAAATAAATAAAAAATAATATATATATATATATATATATATATATACAGTGATCCCTCGTTTATCGCGGGAGTTGCGTTCCAAAAATAACACGCGAAAAGTGAAATCCGTGAAGTAGTCACAGCTTTATTTTTTATTATTTTACAATGCAATACTGAACTATGGAATGAAACCAAAAATCAAAACCTGTTTTAAAGCCCAAAATTTGTTTAAAACAATAATTTTAATATAGTAATACAAGGTTGGAAACATTGTCACTGGTGTATTTCACAGTCTGTGCCTCTTGGTCCTGACTCCGCTCCGCTGTAGCCTCTGTTTCTACTGAAGGCGCAGGTTATAGGGAGTTGTTGGCGCTCTTTCTTTTTCTGAGCAAGAAGATTTTTATAAACGGATATGCCACCTTCGATTATATTTGAGAACTGCAATGAACGACTCATCAAAGGGTCCCGTTCTTGTGCGTGCGCTGAAGTTCAGTGGACGCACTGTAAAAATATCCGCACTGTAAAAAAAATCCGTGAAGCAGCGAAGCCGTGAAAGATGAAACGCGATATAGCGAGGGATCACTGTATATATTTCTCACAAACATCTCCAGAGACATTTTCTGATGCTATAAGAAGGGGAAAGTGAAGTGATGTCCAGATTTTGCAGATTTAGTGCACAATCTATGCAATCTATTCTCTTTAAAAACCCACTCATGCCACTTTAAGGGCTGCTAATGCGTAATATGCGTGATTAGTTTTTAAGAGATTTTGTTATTTACAGCATCAGTAAATGACAAAGATAAAATCCTAAATCTAAATTTCAGGCTCGTTGCCGTGTATTACTGCTATATGTTCACCGGCCCTGAACGCATTTAGTCATGTATGCCCTGTCAAACGTGAACCTGTGTGAAATAACACACTCTTTATTTGGCATGTTCTATGAGTCATGTTTTAAAGCCACTGTGGATTTGACGATTATTGGTTTGTAGGAGTATATGTTTGTTTTCAATGTGACATTTCCAAATCAGTAATTGGTGTTTGTTTTCTTTGAGCAGGAGAGGACATGACGACCTGGGCGACCACTATCTGGACTGTGGGGACCTCAGCAACGCCCTGAAATGTTACTCCAGAGCCCGAGACTACTGCACCAGCGCCAAGCACGTCATCAACATGTGCCTCAACGTCATCAAGGTACAGACCAACCAGAGGGCATATTCACCTTATTCTGCCCGCCCACTTTTGCCTGCTTTTGCCTCCTTTTGTCACAGATCTGCACTCCTGTAGTAAACGTATTTCCTGTTTGACGAAAACCCCGTTCACACAAACGGCGAACAAGGGTTAACGCTGAAATATTATATAAAGTTGATTGATTTGTGTAAAATGTTTAAAGTACATGTGCAGCAACAAGTCACATGCACTGATTTCCTGGGCGGCCTGAAAACGGCTTTTTAGTCCATGTAGCACATATTCTCTGTTGAGCTCGTTTGCCCCGTGTAAACTAATACAACGGAGACAAGATGGCGTCGCCCACGGAAACCTCCAGAATACGGTGAATAGACAAACGAGAGTGAACATGTGTTTATGGACGAACAAGAGTGAGCGCGTGGCACAGAAGGCTTAGTGGAAGAGCCCAGAGGAGATGTGTGGATGTAGTGAAACCCAACACAGGTATTTGTATGAAGCTGGCATGTTTTGCACGCGTCTGGATGGATTTCCTCTGCATATTCCGCTTTCCCTCATCGTCCTAAACATGCAGTCTAGGTTCATCCTCTAAACCTGCTGTTCTCAACCTCAACTTTGTGCTGACATGATCACAAATTCTGATGTGCGATATATTTTTACAGAAAATAAAATAAAAAAATAAATGGTCACATTTATATAGCGCTTTTCTACCTTTTAAGGCACTCAAAGCGCTTTACATCAAAGAACCAGTCACCCATTCACTTACACATTCATACACCAGTGTACGCAGACACTGAGGGCCAGGTGGGTTAAGTGTTCTGCCCAAGGACACAACGGCAGTATTCATCTGAAGGAGCTGAAATCGCACCACCAACCTGCGGGTCAGAAGATCTGACCACTCAACTGTCTGGAGTGGGATTCAAACTGCCAACCTTCGGATCAGAAGGCGCCCACTCTGCCAACTGAGCTACTGCCGCCCCACAAATATCATCAAGCCTTTTTCCAAATTAACCACAGTAAAAAATATAAAAAATAAATAATAAATGAAAAAGAAAAATAAATAAAATAATAATAAAAAGGTTCCTTTTTTATATTAAAGATGCACATCATAAATATTGAGCCCTGAAAAATATTGTTCTGGCTTTTATTCATAGTTTAAGACTATTGTATTGTACTACAATTCTTCTCCATCATCTGGGGACCCCAGAAATAATTTTGTGACCCATATTCACCTTATTCCAGAAGTTGCCGTACGCGCCGCCGTCTTGTTTCTGTTGTATTAGTTCACATGGAGCAGACGAGCTCAACAGAAAATTCTACACGGACTAAAAAGCTGTTTTCAGACTGACCAGGAAATCAGTGCGTTGTTGACTTGTTGTTGCTCGTGTTCATTAAACATTTTACACAAATCAATCTACTTTATGTAACATTTTAGCGGTGAGACTTTTCCCTCGTTCGTCATTAGCTTTAACGGAGTTCTCGTCAAACGGAAGTGCGTTTACAACAAAAGTGCGTATCTGCCAAAAAGTGGGCGGGGCAGAATAAGGTGGATTAGGCTCTGGAGAATCACTGCTCTAAACAAGGAAGACCTGAAGGACGACCAAATGCAGAAAACACTAAAGTGGAAATGTAGATAATATACTGAATGTTGTTTTATGATATGCAATTTTTTTGTATTTGAGTATATAGTTTCTTGTAAAAAAAAAAAAAAAGAGCTGCATAAAAATGAAAACAAAAAAGTTATATTCTTTCAAATTATTAAATCATTAAATTTTTGTCTGATGATAAAACCTTAACCAATACATTTTAAGATGTTTTGTCACATATTTTTTGGACTGGTACAATGCTCTCGATAAAAATGTTAAGAAATTAATTTTTGTCAATTCCGCACATTCCTTCTCCTTCTGTTTTTTTATAAATAATGACCAGACTCGTTTGGAGTATTACTACCTCAAATCAGATTCATCACAATTGCGTGCTTACATTCGCATTTTGGAGAAAGCTAGCTTTTGTTTATTTCACCCTGGTATTTCCTCTGCTGCCAGTGAGGTTACATACATTATTTGAAGTTCTAAAACAGAGGCCAAAGCAGAGGTACAATAATGCAGAATGTGCTTTCAGGTCAGCGTTTACCTCCAGAACTGGTCCCACGTCCTGAGCTACGTCAACAAGGCCGAGTCCACCCCAGAGATCGCAGAGGTGAGTCATGCTTCTCATTCTTTTAGGTGCTCATTATTGGGGGTCGTGGGTGACTGGAGCCTATCCCAGTGACTTTGGGCCTTAGGCGGGGTACACCCTGGACAGGGGCCTGCTCGTCACAGCTGACACAGAGACACGGACAGACAACCATTCACTCTCACATCATCCACTATGGCCAATTTAACCTGAGCCGGAGAACCTGGAGAGAACCCACGGTAACACGGGGAGGACATGCATCACACGATCTCTCTGGGTGGAGTCTGCACGTATGTGAATGAATGAGAGAGTGAATGTCCATGTCCCTGTGTTTGCTGCGACGAGTTTGCCACTGTCCAGGGTGTGCCCCGCCTAAGGCCCAAAGTCACCCGCGACCCCTAATGGGAACAAGCGGTAGAAAATAAATTAATAAATGATATATATGTAATTTCTTTTTTTTTTTTTTCTCAGCAAAGAGGAGAGCGTGATAGCCAAAATCAAGCTGTTCTCACCAAACTAAAATGTGCTGCTGGTAAGGCCACAGCATGAGTGATCAGTAACATTATGGGCTGCACTTCTTCACATGTAATTGTCTGTTCAGGACTGGCAGAGTTGGCTTCTCGGAAATACAAGCCTGCAGCCAAGTGCTTTCTGCAGGCTTCCTTTGACCACTGTGACTGTCCAGAGGTGAGCCCAGGTCCCTGGGGGACACCTGCTTCTTTTTTTTCCCTTTCATTAATATATTTTGCTTTTATTTATCTCAAGCTGGTAGAGTAAAAATTCTCTAAAATGCTCATTAAAAATATATTTTGAATGCATGACATACACTAGTTAATTTAGTAATTGGCAGTTTTCAATACCGGATCAAATTATTTTTGTAGAGCCCATAATCACAGCAGCAGGGCAGGCACACCACCTGCACGTCTCCATTGAGATACCAATTTAAAATCATATTTCGGAATATTTTGCACGGAGATACATCATTTTTGTCATTTGTTGGTGGCACAGCAACATTTCTATGGAGATGAGCAGGAGTCCTTCAGCAGAGAAGGTATAAGTCAGGTCTGTGGAGAGACAAGCCTTCTCACAGCAAGTGTTTGTAGTGCAATACATACATCTGTAAAGGAATCAACTTTTTAAAGTATTTTTTGGCTTACACAGTGGGACAAACAAATGGTTAGAAAATCAACAATGATGTTGTCAGCATTCCTTCGAGGGTGTGATGCTAGCTGGAGCTCTTTTACTCAACTTAGACTTTAATCTGAGCTTTGTTGTAACACAATCTGCCCATAAAGAATTGACTGTGGTGGAACTAAGTCATAAACTAGCACAATCTTTGTGTTGATAATCAATCAATCAATCAATCAACTGGCACCATTCATACAAAATGTAACTCAAAGTATTAAAAACAGATTTAAAAAAAGTAGAAAATATTAAATTAAAAAATAAAACGCATAAATAGTTATATTAGAATATGTTAAAGAGAGTAAAAGGCAAATACAATTCCTGAACACAGCTAAAAGAGATGGTTTTTAGCCAATCAGCTGAAACGCTGATTCCCCATGTTTAGTCCTGAACCTTTCCCTGACAGATTCTGAGAACTTCAGGGACAAGCCTCCTGCACCTAAAAGGGACCTCGAATGCTCGTAGATCTAACCTCTGACTTGGGTTGTCATTTTAGTTTGGAAACTGAATGTATTATAGCGATCCTATATCCCATATCGCAAACTAAATGCAGTTTGATATTATAGTTAATGTAGTTATCAATGTATAACACTCCTCTCGGTGACAACTAATTGTAACATTTTCTTTGCACATATTTTCTGAGGTAATTCCATGAACGGCCTAATGTTTTGGCTGTAGAGTAAGTTTGCTTCTAATTGAAAAGCGAGACTGACTCTGTGCCTTGTCCAGCTTCTGTCCCCCAGTAATGTGGCAGTCTACGGTGGTCTGTGCGCGCTGGCCACTTTCGACCGACAGGAACTCCAGCGCAATGTCATCTCCAGCAGGTGAGTGGAGGCTCTTTCAGATAACCGCGCTTGTGTCAATGTCTGTGTCTAATCTTTCTCACTTTATTTTTTAGCTCCTTTAAGTTATTTTTAGAACTGGAACCTCAGATCCGAGACATTATCTTTAAATTTTACGAGTCAAAGTATGCGTCTTGTCTTAAACTACTGGATGAGATGAAGGTAAGATCTGCTTTTTTGAGATGGACAATCGAACCATTCTGACAGAGAGATGGCAGTATTGAGTTTGTCTTTTGTTTGTAGGACAACCTCCTCTTGGACATGTACTTAGCCCCTCACATTAAGACCCTGTACAGCCAGATCCGGAACAGAGCTTTGATCCAGGTGAGTCTGACAAAAGCAGGTGTCCAGAATACTCCCTACTCAAAAGTATAGCCAAACTCAAAATCTCTAAACCTTGAACATGTTGATTTTGTTCTAAATTGGGTTGATAAAACTCTAACATTCCATCGGGTTGGTGCTTTTCACGGCCACAGTCAAACCATTGTAATTGAACCCTGTTTGCCCAAGTTAACAAATCCACAATCTTCTCTTTATTCCGTTTTCTCTGTTTAAGACTGTAGGCCCCTAAAAATGTATCACTACAATAGCTGTGAAGAAGTTTTGTGATGGGCTGTTTGTCATTTTGTGTGCAGTATTTCAGCCCGTATGTGTCGGCGGACATGACAAAGATGGCCCTGGCCTTCAACACCACAGTGGCAGCTCTGGAGGACGAGCTGACGCAACTCATCCTGGAGGGACTCATCAACGGGCGCATCGACTCTCACAGCAAGGTAACTGCTCAGGGTACCTTCCATGTCAGTACCCAGACACCAAGAAATACTGACTGACTACTGTTGGAACTAGATACTCATTTGAGCAGGTACTGATACGAAAGAAATTTTGAATAGGACCAATTCGGACCCTACCTTAATACAGTGCTTGGTCAAAACAAAGTCATCACCTGGAATCAATGAAGCAAATAGGAATGAGCCTCCTATTGGATAATTGCTGCTTGGGTTCAATACGATACTTAAAGGAAAAATATTATGCATGCATTTTGTATTGTTTTTAACCTTTAAGCATGCTCTTGAGCACCTTTAATTTGCCATCTCGTGTTTTGAAACAAACAAAAAGAGGTTTATTATTAAATAAAAGTTTTCCTCAGGAGTCTGCAAAAGACACTTCCTTAGTGCATCCAGCCAGCGCTTAGCTATATTAGCTCTATAAGTGCCAAAGGCAATTATCAAGCTAGCAGCAGCAGTTATCCTGTTTAGACGGAAGAAATGCTCAGATTGAGTCTACCGATGATTTAAGGACTTAAAACAACAAAAGATTCTCGGGTAAGTGACGTAGATCAGTTCTCAAACTTGTTACCCCAAGTACCACAAAAAATAAATAAATAAATAAAAATTGGCTTTCTGAGTACCACCAAATTTAAACTGGGTCTATAACAATTTCAGTCAATTTCAGGTCTAAATTAGAGCTAAACCAGGTCTTAAGTAGAAATACACCATTGCCACAGTAGTTTTAACTAGAACTATACTAAAGGAAGAGCAAAAAATTTGCATAAAATGTACTCTTAATGAAATAAACATCACAACTGATGAGTCCATGTACCATCAGCAGAAGTTTGCGTACATGTACCACTGTTTGAGAAACACTGACGTAGATACTCCGAAAATACGTTGGAAAATCCCAGAAGTTCAACAGGAAGTGTGTTTCACGCTTGGCGGGGGGAGGATTTTCTAATAAACATTCCTCAAAACCGTGTGAATGCAACTGAATGCTACTTCAGGGATGTTTTTGATGATGGAACATTGTTAGAACATGGTTAAAAGCTCACAAAAGTCAATGTAGCAGAAAATGTTTCGTTTGAACCCAGTTAATGCTGTGATTGGCTTCTCATTTCTGTAACAAATTTGGAAAGACAAATCCTGTGGTTGTGGAAAATATATACATGTGTGTTTGAGAAGCGTCAAATCATCAAGCAATGAACATCTAAGGCGAAACTATTGGCAACGCATTATTAAAACTGGAAGGGTAGTGGAGAACCATCGTCTTGGAGGAGGAACTGTCGTCAGAGAAGCAGGTGAAGTGATGCTCCCATCATGCCTAGTGCCTACTGTGCAAGCCTCTATGTTATGATCTGGGGTTGCAGCAGTTGGTCAGGTTCAGCAACACAGTGTCCCCAAAAAATGATCAGCTGACAACCTAAACATCCTGAGCGACCAGGTTATTTCATTAATAGATTTCTTCTTCCCTGATATCAAGATGACAGTGCCAGGATTCATGGCTCACATTGTGACAGGTTCAGGAGCATGAGGCATCATGTTCACACATGGATAGGGCACCTGAGTCCAGATCTTAACCCCTTTGAGAAGGCTTTGGCAGTGGTCACTCTTTTCCATCATCAATATAAGATTTTGTTGAAACACTGAGTTTATATAAATGGTTTGACCTTGCAGAAGCTTATTGAAACAATGGCCAGCCAATGTGTCTATGATCAAAGCTAAATCTGGTCCAACCAAAAATTAGAGCATGTGACCTTTTTTCTGTTGCGACTTTTTTTTTTGAGAGCCGGGCAGTGTAATTTAGAAATTGATAGATCTATATCAGAATTTGACCCTTCCAGTGATCATTAACAATGTGCTGGGTTTCATTAGCACTGAGTTAGCATGAGCCTCCAAACAATGCAAACTATGAAAAAGCAAGGCTGTTATGGTGAGTGAAAGCACTCGACCACACGTAAGTAAAAACAAGACTATCACACATGCTAACAACCTTGTAATAGACCTGAAGAAATCTAATCTAAACCTAAAGCTAACGTTATGCTGGACAGTAATTAGACAACTTTGAAGATTTTAGTTTCATTTCACCAAGCACCACAAATCTTACAGTAATAAGTGAATAACCAGACCCATGTGTACTGCATGCGCAGCCTAGTACTTGCAGCCTAGTCTATTTCACCACCCTACAAAAGAAATAATATTTTATAGTTTTTTGCTTTGTTACAAAAAAAAAACAGCAGTTATCGTTTTAAATGAAATTACAAGTTCATGACACAATGCGTATAGCACTCTGACACCCAATGATAGTCAATATTCTAATTTCATACTTTCAAAACTACAATTACAGTTGTATTTTCTTATAGACTATTGTCAGGTCTATAAATGTTGGGACATCAACACAATTCTAATCTTTTTGGTGCTATACACCACCACAATGGGTCTGAAATGAGCCACATGTACAAACTGTTGTAAAACCTACACCATTCACCTGATTTGCAGGTAAATACTCTGAAAGCTGAAAGTCTGAAGTTACAGCACATTGTGTTTGGATTAGAAGATTAGAATTGTGTTGTATGTCCCAATATTTCTGGACCTGACTGTATATCACCGACCGCACATCCACCTGTTCCTATGGGAGTGCATTAACCCTTTTGCTCCTGGCAGATCCTGTATGCAAGGGATGTGGACCAGAGGAGCACCACGTTTGAGAAGTCGCTGCACATGGGCAAAGAGTTTCAGCGCCGAGCCAAAGCCATGATCCTCAGAGCAGCTGTCCTCCGCAACCAGATCCATGTCAAGGTACATCACCTGACCCCCGCACCTGACCCTCACACATCACTCACCTGACCCTCACACATCACTCACCTGACCCTCACACATCACTCACCTGACCCTCACACATCACTCACCTGACCCTCACACATCACTCACCTGACCCTCACACATCACTCACCTGACTCCACCTGATCCTCACACATCACTCACCTGACCCTCACACATCACTCACCTGACTCCACCTGACCCTCACACATCACTCACCTGACTCCACCTGACCCTCACACATCACTCCACCTGACCCTCACACATCACGCACCTGATCCTCACACATCACTCACCTGACCCTCACACATCACTCCACCTGACCCTCACACATCACGCACCTGATCCTCACACATCACTCACCTGACCCTCACACATCACGCACCTGATCCTCACACATCACTCACCTGACCCTCACACATCACTCACCTGACCCTCGCACATCACTCACCTGACCCTCACACATCACTCCACCTGACCCTCACACATCACGCACCTGATCCTCACACATCACTCACCTGACCCTCACACATCACTCCACCTGACCCTCACACATCACGCACCTGATCCTCACACATCACTCACCTGACCCTCACACATCACTCACCTGACCCTCACACATCACTCACCTGACCCTCACACATCACGCACCTGATCCTCACACATCACTCACCTGACCCTCACACATCACTCACCTGACCCTCGCACATCACTCACCTGACCCTCACACCTGACTCCACCTGATCCTCACACATCACTCACCTGACCCTCGCACATCACTCACCTGACCCTCACACATCACTCACCTGACCCTCGCACATCACTCACCTGACCCTCACACCTGACTCCACCTGATCCTCACACATCACTCACCTGACCCTCGCACATCACTCACCTGACCCTCACACATCACTCACCTGACCCTCACACATCACTCACCTGACCCTCACACCTGACTCCACCTGACCCTCACACATCACTCACCTGACCCTCACACATCACTCACCTGACTCCACCTGACCCTCACACATCACTCACCTGACTCCACCTGACCCTCACACATCACTCACCTGACTCCACCTGACCCTCACACATCACTCCACCTGACCCTCACACATCACGCACCTGATCCTCACACATCACGCACCTGATCCTCACACATCACTCACCTGACCCTCACACATCACTCACCTGACCCTCACACATCACTCACCTGACCCTCGCACATCACTCACCTGACCCTCACACCTGACTCCACCTGAACCACACACATCACTCACCTGACCCTCGCACATCACTCACCTGACCCTCACACATCACTCACCTGACCCTCACATCACTCACCTGACCCTCACACATCACTCACCTGACTCCACCTGATCCTCACACATCACTCACCTGACCCTCACACATCACTCACCTGACTCCACCTGACCCTCACACATCACTCACCTGACTCCACCTGACCCTCACACATCACTCACCTGACTCCACCTGACCCTCACACATCACTCACCTGACTCCACCTGACCCTCACACATCACTCCACCTGACCCTCACACATCACGCACCTGATCCTCACACATCACGCACCTGATCCTCACACATCACTCACCTGACCCTCACACATCACTCACCTGACCCTCACACATCACTCACCTGACCCTCACACATCACTCACCTGACCCTCGCACATCACTCACCTGACCCTCACACCTGACTCCACCTGATCCTCACACATCACTCACCTGACCTCGCACATCACTCACCTGACCCTCACACATCACTCACCTGACCCTCGCATCACTCACCTGACCCTCACACCTGACTCCACCTGATCCTCACACATCACTCACCTGACCTCGCACATCACTCACCTGACCTCACACATCACTCCCCTGACCCTCACACATCACTCACCTGACCCTCACACCTGACTCCACCTGACCCTCACACATCACTCACCTGACTCCACCTGACCCTCACACATCACTCACCTGACTCCACCTGACCCTCACACATCACTCACCTGACTCCACCTGACCCTCACACATCACTCCACCTGATCCTCACACATCACGCACCTGATCCTCACACATCACGCACCTGATCCTCACACATCACTCACCTGACCCTACATCACTCACCTGACCCTCACACATCACTCACCTGACCCTCACACATCACTCACCTGACCCTCACACATCACTCACCTGACCCTCACACCTGACTCCACCTGATCCTCACACATCACTCACCTGACCCTCGCACATCACTCACCTGACCCTCACACATCACTCACCTGACCCTCACACATCACTCACCTGACCCTCACACATCACTCACCTGACCCTCACACATCACTCACCTGACTCCACCTGACCCTCACACATCACTCACCTGACTCCACCTGACCCTCACACATCACTCCACCTGACCCTCACACATCACGCACCTGATCCTCACACATCACGCACCTGATCCTCACACATCACTCACCTGACCCTCACACATCACTCACCTGACCCTCACACCTGACTCCACCTGACCCTCACACATCACTCACCTGACCCTCACACATCACTCACCGGACCCTCACACATCACTCACCTGACCCTCACACATCACTCACCTGACCCTCACACATCACTCACCTGACTCCACCTGACCCTCACACATCACTCCACCTGACCCTCACACATCACTCACCTGACTCCACCTGACCCTCACACATCACTCACCTGACTCCACCTGACCCTCACACATCACTCACCTGACTCCACCTGACCCTCACACATCACTCCACCTGACCCTCACACATCACTCCACCTGACCCTCACACATCACTCACCTGATCCTCACACATCACTCACCTGACCCTCACACATCACTCACCTGACCCTCACACATCACTCACCTGACCCTCACACATCACTCACCTGACCCTCACACATCACTCACCTGACCCTCGCACATCACTCACCTGACCCTCACACCTGACTCCACCTGATCCTCACACATCACTCACCTGACCCTCGCACATCACTCACCTGACCCTCACACATCACTCACCTGACCCTCACACATCACTCACCTGACCCTCACACCTGACTCCACCTGACCCTCACACATCACTCACCTGACCCTTGCACCTGACTCCACCTGACCCTCGCACCTGACCACACACCCTCATACTTGACCCCATCTGACTCCACACCTGACCTTGGCGTTCTTACCCAGCACCTGACCTCCACACCTGACCCTCCCAATTGACTGGCACACCTAATCCCACAGACCCCCACACTTGACCCCCACACTTGACCCCCACACTTGACCCCCACACTTGACCCCCACACTTGACCCCCACACTTGACCCCCACACCGGACCCCCACACCGGACCCCCACACCTGACTCCATCCAACCTGCACACCAGACTTCACACACCCCTGCACCTGACTCCAGCAGTATTGAAGGATGGGCCAAATGCAGAGAACTCATTTTCCTTCTGGTACTATAAAATGTACCGTACCTGCTGCTGATTGTCACCTTTCCCTTTGTGTCTGTCCTCAGTCCCCACCCAGAGAAGGCAGCCAGGGGGAGCTGACCGCCGCCAACAGCCAGACACGAATGAGCACCAACATGTGAGGAGCGATATCTCTGTTCTTCTGACGTGTGAGAAGCTGTCCAATGTGTGAGGAGTGAGAATGCTGCTCTCCTGACGTGTGAGGAGTAATATCTCTGTTCTCCTGACGTGTGAGGAGTGAGACTGCTGTTCTCCTGACGTGTGAGGAGTCATTTCTCTGTTCTCCTGACGTGTGAGGAGTGAGACCGATGTTTTCCTGACGTGGGGATTAAGATCTCTGTTCTACGACGTGTGGAGTGAATCCTCTGCTTTCTTGACGCGAGAAGAGTAAATCCCTGCTCTCCTGACATTTGAGAAATTCTCCACATCACCTGAGCACTTATGAAATGTACCACTTATTGTATGCTAACCTTCACATGGAAATATTTCTGTTTGACATCAACTCTTTTAAATAAAACAAAACAAACCATGTCAGCTGTGCTTTTGCCTGAACACACATTTTAGAAAGTGCATCTATAGGGTCTGAGTCCCATTCCCAGGGGCCATATGAGACCTTCCTGTTTGGCATTTGCAGATCCATTGGGTGGGTTTCTTGTGGGTTCTTTGGTTTCCTCCATAGACCAATTCTGACCATACCTTTCTCATCATCTCTAGTTTGCTCTGCACTTTGGTCCCCCCTGCCCGCTCAAATGCAGCACAAATGTAGAGTGTATCTAATATTAACATTTTGTCACCTTGTATGAAATCAAGGATTGTAACATCGCCTGGTCGTCTGGGCCCCAACCTGGAGCCAGGCCTGGGTTTGGAGCTCGACAATAAGCGCCTGGTGGCTGAGCCTTTGCCCACAGTGCCCGTCCAGTAACGGCCCGAAGTGGCAACGTGGGTTCACCACCTGTAGTGGGAACCATGGGGCAGGTACAAAGAGGACTGAGCTCGATCTTGACTGGGGATGCTGTTGGACGGTGGAAGAAATACTTTGAGGATCGCCTCAATCCGACCATCACGTCTTCTGAGGAGGAAGCAGATTCTGAGGATTAAAGGGTGAACTCATTATTTCCAAGTTGAAGTCACCAAGGTTCTTGGCAATCTTCTCTGTGGTAAGGCTCTGGGGTGGATGAGATGCATCATGAGCATCTAAAGTCTCTGGATGTTTTGGGACGGTCTCGGCTGACACCTGCCACGACGCGTGGCAGTGATCCCTTTGTTTAAGAGGGGACAAGGTCGAGTGACACCGAGCATGGCTTGCTGCTGCAATCTCCCTTCTAATTGGCTCTGTGGTTTCCATATTTGGAAATCTATGAGTTTCATGGCAGTCAGCTCCAAATTAGCCGCTATAACTGCTATAATAATTGATTTCAATTGAATCGAACCAAACAGTATTGCGTTCCTGCGACCACCCCTAGTTTATGGTTCCAACTACAGAGTGATGACACTCCTTAGCCTCCCCGGTAAGGTCTATTCCAGGGATTGGAGGGAATACGACTGATAGTCAAACCTCTTATTCAGGAGGAACAGTGTGATTTTCATCCCAGTTGCGGAATGCAGGACCACCACAGTTCGACTGTGTCCTTTGTAGTGTCCTGTGGGGGTCCTCCGGGAGTATAGGGTCCAGAGACCTTTGTTCAGGACTCTCCAGTCTGTATGACCGGAGCAGAAGCTGTTGGACTCTGCCCTTGATCATGTGTTCTGTCCACTGCTTTTAGTGACGACATTTCTGTCAGGTGTCGGAGGGTTTGGAGACCACAAGGTCTAATCTCTGCTGTTTGCAGATGATGTTGTCCTGATGGCTTCATCAAACCTGGACCTGCAACATGCCCTGGGACTGTTTGTGACAATGTGAAGCTGCAGGGATGAAATGGCCTTCCAAGTCCGAGGCCATGGGTCTTGACCAGAAAAGGGTAGCGTGCCCTCACCAGGTGGGTGGAGACTCCATGCCCCAAGTGGAGGAGTTCAAGTATCTCAGGAGCGTGAGGCAAGTTGCAGGTTCAAGCGGTGTAAATTAGCTGGGCACTCCCTTAGAAATAGGGTGAGGAGGTGAGGAAGAGCTCAGTCACACAGAAGGAGCTCAAAGTAGAGCTGCTGCTCCTCCACCTTGAGAGGAGTCAGCTGAAGTGGCTTGGGTTTTGATGACTATTATTTATCAAAAACTCTAAGATGCCGTGCATGATGCAATACGATGAAGAAAAGCATTGATTCATTTATTACAGTTTCTAGCTGATGTATTTTTCTCACTGTTGACCCTTGCTGCATTTTGTTGGGGTGTTTCTATGTAAAATCAAATATAGATTTTTATTTAGGTTATATATTCTATTGAGTTAATAAATTATATAAGTCACTTATAGCGGAAAATCTGATTTAAAATCCTGTCTAGTAGCAGTAAATATAAGGATGAGTAAAGCTGCTGTGGAATGGACTGACAGTCAGTGATGTAAGCATGTGTTGGGTTTTATGTTTCCCATTTAGAGGTTGAAGCCAATATCATTACACATGAGATATAGTTACTTGTTATATAGTAACAATATCCAGGTTGATTGCCTATAAAAGACCTATTAAATGTTGTGAATTTTAGGCTTATTTTTTATTTGTGAGTTTGAGCCTATCGCAGAATGATTTGACTGAAAGTAAGTGGGTTATGGCCTTCTTTTTACATTCATCCTGCTCTTATATCAGAGGGAGGGCAAATGGGACTAAGGTCAGAGAAATGACATGTCCTGCCCGCGGGACGCTGGGATTGTCAGAGGTTTTTAAGCCATTGTTTGTCCCCTCTAAAGGGCATGTACGTAGCTCAATTATAACATGTAGAAGGCAGTGCTGTTCTTGTTGTGTGGGCGTGTGTTTGTGTCAGGGGGCGTGTCTTGTTCTCTGGAAGACACGCAGCCTGGAGAGTCTGGAGCCAGAGAGAGAGAGACACACAAGGAGACAGATAACGGGACAGTGAGGAGACAGCGGAGAAGACGAGACAGTTGAGACGAGGAGGACGCACAGCCAAACAGACAATAAGATGTGGATTCCCCTCTGAGCCTCTGCAGGTGCTCAGGTACTTACCTCCAGTTCTATCTGTGCTCTAATATTTTAGTTCTGGTTATAGAGTAGATAGAATTGACTTTATGAGTGTGTTTTGTGTTTAGTGTTACAATTATTGTGAGAAGAAAAATTGATCTTACTTTCATTCACATTGTGTAAAAGATTATTACTCTCTGACCAGCTTGATGAATTGATTTTTTGAATGATAAAATAAAGTTAATCTGAACACAAAAATAATTTTACAATTAGAATCAAAAATGTTAAAGTATATTGTAGTTAAAGGTTTTATTTTTTCTTCTAATTAGAGACGTAACCAAAGCCAAAATACTGTGCCTTCATAAGCCCCACAATAATATCGTCGTCGTAATGTCAAAAGACAGCTCATTTGCTTCAATGCATTGTTCTGTTTCAGCAACATCTTCAGTGACAGAGGAACTACATAGACCATGATCTTTTGCTCTGTTAATTAAGCAAATTAAGCACTAATGAAGCACTTTAATACGTTAATTCTTTGGACTTTTGGACCATGATGATTCATGAAAGGAATTTTATGATAAAGCCATTGTGAGATTTGCATATCATGAGGTTACATCCGTACATTTGTGTTTAGAAATCAAAGGATTTAGTCATTTTACATGTTACGCTGAATAATTCAAACTTCATGAACCACTATTATTGTTGTAAATGAATACTTTCAGTGTCCATCTTTGTGCAGTAAAATCTTGATTTTCAACTAGTCTACCAGGGAACAATGCCAAGTTTCATTTTATGAAATATTTGGGCATTTTAAAGGTCCCATAACATGCAAAATCGACTTTTCAGAGGTTTTAACCTTCCTCCAGTGCTATTTGGGCCTCGTATGTTGTGCCCAAAGTGGTTTTTTGATTGATTCCCTCATGTTTTCGCTAGAGAACTGTCTTTTCCGTCCCCCTCGGCTGAGCAGCAGACGGGGGCTCCTCACTAAGATGACGCGGTGTTTAAGCCACGCCTCCGGGAAGCGCGCAGCCGCAAGAATAAAAACAGCTAATGCTAATGCTACACAGTAATTACACGATGGATACGACAGATAGAAGAGTTAGCTTGTTATTTACCAAACGGCACGTCCGTCGTCGAGGTACTGGAGCACGTCACACTCCAGGTCAGATCCAGGACGTAGGACTCAGCACGACGCACCGTCAGGACGGATAAAAGGTTTATTCAGTGTTTGTGTATCGCTGTTTACATTGAGCACACGGCGCATGCGCACTATGTCCGCTCTAGGCTTTGTCACGGGTTGGGCGGGGGAGGCACGCGGGTTGGGCGGGGGAGGCAGCCTGCTCTCTGGACTTTTAAGATTGTCACACTTATAATTTTTTGTTCTTACAGTTTTATTGTCACCTGAATAATCATGATTCTCAATTGGTTGAAAATGAGCGATTCTGAAAATCCTTAAATCTGTTGTACCTGATTTTCAAACTGCAAAACGAGGAAGTAGGTATTTAAACCCTGTGTCGTGACTAGACAATGTGTAGTGTCTCATTTTGTCACAAAAAAAAATGGGGAACAATTTGATAAACTTTGGACTAAA
Source organism: Rhinogobius similis (assembly GCA_019453435.1). Taxonomy (NCBI): domain Eukaryota; kingdom Metazoa; phylum Chordata; class Actinopteri; order Gobiiformes; family Gobiidae; genus Rhinogobius; species Rhinogobius similis. The sequence goes on from CM033631.1 coordinate 39,047,566, forward strand.
CTGGACTTTCATGTGAACTGAGTTGTGCTGTTTTTTGTTTCTTTTTTCTTGCATTTTATTTTTGTTTTGTTGTCTACTCTCTGGTCCTGTTTTGTGTGTTTTAACCCTAACCTTTATTTTAAAAGTTTGAAAAGATAAAAATAAAATAAAGCAAAGAGTAAAAAAAAAGTCAGCTACCCTAGCTTTAATATACCCTAATATTTGTTAGCTGTACCAAATAAGCAGGACAGAGGCACTTTAAAAAGCCTTTAATAAATCATGGCTGAAAATGTCTTTAAATTTCTTTTATTTGTTAAATGTATTGGAAGTTTTCTCCATCCATGCCAGGGGCTTTAGTAATGAACCATTGTAGGATTTATTTGTGGCCCTACTGTCTAAAGCAGGAAACATTCTATATATACAGTATATTTTCATTTTCTGTCCGTCTTGTATGTTGCTAGGTTTGGTCATCCTGGACTTGTGCGTGTCTGGGAGGCTCAGTGTGTTGATGGCAGCCTCTTCCCTTGTGCTCTTGAGCATGCTGCTGGTTGTGTGTGCGGCATTTAACCTGGACCCCCTGGTGTCTGTGGTGAAGAGCGGGGCCCGGGGCTCTCTGTTTGGCTTCTCTGTGGCTCTGCACCAGGACCTGGGCACAGGAGGATACAGGTCTGTCACTCACTCTTATGTTTGTCCAAATCCAAACACTGATCATGGTCAATACTTTAAAGACTGTATTTACTTTAAATGTGGCGTGCCTTCACTTTTCAGACCACAATACACAAACTCTTAGGACCTTGCCGCCATCAGTGTACTATAATATTAATCTAGAGTATATTTAAATAATTTCTTTTTGAACGCTTTATCATGTTTCATTGAACAAGTATCATTGATTTTTCATTTCTTTTTTAGACAGATTGTCTTTATTGTTATTGTACAACAACTAATGGATTACTCAGTGGCACGGTGAAGTATTTAAAACAGCTATAGATATGAGTATACATACAGTAATAGACACGCACTTATTCCTACATTCTAAATCACACTGACAATTTAAATACATTATTATTACTGTGTGAGTGCGTGTGTGTGTGTGTTATGTGTGTGTGTGTGAGTGTGTGTGTGCGTGAGTGCGTTTGTGTGTGTGTGTGTGTGTGAGTGTGTGTGTGCGTGAGTGCGTGCGTGTGTTTGTGTGTGTGTGTGTATACAGGGTGTGTGTGTGTTTGTGTGTGTGTGTGTGTGTGCGTGTGTGTGTGCGTGTGTGTGTGTATGTGCGTGCGTTTGTGTGTGTGTGTGCGTGTGTGTGTGTACGTGTGTGTGCGTGTGTGTGTGTGCGTGCGTGTGTGTGCGTGTGTGTCTGTGTGTGCGTGTGTGCGTGTGTGTCTGTGCGTGTGTGTGTGCGTGCGTGTGTGTGCGTGTGCGTGTGTGTGTGTCTGTGCGTGTGTGTGTGTGTGCGTGTGTGTGTGTGTGTGCGTGTGTGTGTGTGCGTGCGTGTGTGCGTGCGTGTGTGTGTGCGTGCGTGCGCGTGCGTGTGTGTGTGCGTGCGTCTGTGTGTGTGTGTGTGTGTGTGTGTACGTGCATGAGTGTGTGCGTGCGTGCGTGCGTTTGTGTGTGCGTGTGCGTGTGCGTGTGCGTGTGCGTGTGTGTGTGTGTGTGTGTGTGTGTGTGTGTGTGTGTGTGTGTGCGGCTCATAGAGGGATTCCATGTCTTGGGGTCTCGGCTCTGGTCCAGACACAGACAGGAAATCACTGCACAGACTCTGGAGGCCTCAGGCACTTTCACACAACGTTTACAACAGGAGCCAACAACAGGTTACATTCATCTGTTGAATGTTGATCTGATTTCCTTTTCTTCTATAAATCTAATATGTAATATTTCTAAATCAAACATTTCTGGTCTGCTTCTAAACCCAGACATGGGACAGCTTTCATGGACTTGACGCTGAGACCACAGGGGTGGTCATGTGACGTCCTCAGAGGACACAATGGTCACCCTGCTCTCCTTGGTCTCCATGACAACGGCCTGTTACCGTGCACTAATTAAATGAACACACAGTTCGTCCCAATGACATCATAAGATTTCATGTTCACCATCAGTGAGCGCTGCCTGAAGACACGCCCACTGTGAGATTCACAAACACAGCAACAAGATGCAGAAGAATCAAACATACACGTCATAGTGGAGGACACTTAGGCCTTGCACAGGTCTAAACAATGTTTGACTCGTGTGAGTGCTCCTGCTGTGAGATCATGGGACTCAAACACATGACTAGTACTAAGGAAACATTCCACAGATTTTATTTTATTCTTATTCTAGTGCTTATGTTTTCCAAAGGATGCCACACGTCACATATGGATATTGTCTTTGATGATGCCATAAACATGATTACGTTAGGCCCGGGAGTGTCCTGTGTGGGTGCACTGTGGGTGCAGAGCCTTATGTGACAGCTGTGTCATGATGAGTGTAGCATACCCTGATATGTGCCTTACACCTGTGCTGGTTCCAGCTGTTTTGTTGGTATTCTGTGGAAGAATAAATGAGTGTGAGTCACATGACCGGCAGCCAAGGACAGGAGTGGCATTAATGCAAAACAAGAGCACGGCCTCTGTCTGACATTGTCTGTGATGTGCTGTGAGTGGAGGACACTCTCTCTCCTGTCGGCACACTCTGGTGCTGCTAGGCCAGTGGGAGGTTTGAGGAACCATCCCAGCTCCAGAGTGTGTGTCCTTGGGCAAGACACTTCACCAACCTTGTGTATGTGTGAGTGTGGTGAGTGATCGGTGGTGGTCAGACAGTCACAGCTCAGTAAAAGTAGCAGTATTTCATTTTTGCTTTTAGACCGATAGTTCTGTCTTATTGTCACCCAGAGTGTCCTGCCCCGCAGACCTCCACCCAGAGTGCCCTGCCCCGCAGACCTCCACCCAGAGTGCCCTGCCCCGCAGACCTCCACCCAGAGTGCCCTGCCCCGCAGACCTCCACCCAGAGTGCCCTGCCCCGCAGTCCCTCAGGGAAAACAAACATGTATGTCAGATATCAGGTCAACCAACCTTATGAGTTCAATTCCTTTTTCTTTTTTATCTCCTTAAATTGTCTTTGATAAACAGTGAAGTTAAGCAACAAAACATAAAACATGTCACTTTTTTTGCAGAGTAAAGAGTACAGCCTTTTACAGAGTTAACTGAATAAAAATAGTCTGAGGGCTGTGGTTGGAGGTTACATGAGTCTCCTCCTGGTGGAGGTCTGCAGCCAGACACTGAAATGTTCTCAGAAGTCAAACTGAAGGGGTGCACAGTGGCAGAGCGTTTAGAGCTCCTCTCAATAAGGAGATTGTGGGTTCGAATCCCAGATCAACTTCATACAGTCTCTCTGGGTGGAGTCTGCATGTTCTCCCTGTGTTACTGTGGGTACTCTGGCATCCTCCCACCGTCCAAAGGCATGCATGTGTAGGTTAACTGGCAACTAAATTGCCCCGAGTGAATGGTTGTCTGTGTCTCTGTGTTAACTCTTGATCGTTATTTTTCATCATATGGTGGACAAAAAGATAATAATGAGCAGAATGTGAGCCGGGTCTGTACAGGTACGCTGGGATTTTAAGGGGGTTACGTTGATGGGGAAAGAAGCGCACCCACAGAACACCCAGTGATACACGCAAAAAAAAAAAAAAGCAACGTAAGGTAATCAAATCAGGAACCTCTGGGCCAGTTGTTTTATTCTTGTTAGGATCACCTGCAGCATTTATACCACAAAAACTTGAAAGTGTAAATAGAAAACACATAAAGCCGAGTAAAGCGCACGAGAACATTAGGTTGAAACTGTTGTTGTTGCTACAGGTTGTTAGTGGGAGCCCCGATGGAGAGGGCGGAGTTTGGAGTCTTGGCCAATCGCACTGGGGGCATGTACCTGTGCCCTATCAGCCCCGACCCGTCGGACTGCACCCGCGTTACACTCATCGACCCAGGTGAACACAACTGTGAATACTCATCTTCACATCCTTCATTTCATCCATAAAAAATGATGTATTGCGCCTCAACTTGGACGGAACTATTTGGAAATAGTTTATTCATCTGACAAAAATAGCCATTACGATTGTTTTGATGGGAAGGATCAGTGAACCGGCACATTAGGTCAAGGAACATTAAAGCTGCACTCTGCAAGAATCTGTCTCGTCTCCATGGAAATGGAATTGCTTTGCCTGGTTCCACAGAATGGAATTTAACTTGTACTCTCCCCCACTCACAATAATGTATGTTCCTATGTTTTTCTCTTCTTTTTTTTCTTTCTAATTTTTACGAATATAACACAGAACAGAAGAACACAACACATATTGTCCAAAGTAAATAATAGTAATAATATATTGTCCTACTTGGTCCAAAGTTTGTTAAAATGTGTCAAATTAAATCCGAATGTATTTTTGTTGTTGTACATATGTCAAGTATGACGTCAGTCCAGTCTTTGATCGTTGGTGCAGTTTGTGTCATTCATCTCTTTGTGATGGCCTTCTTCCCTGCAGCCAGAAGTATGTTCCAAAGGTATCCATTTATGTCCCTGGTTGGAGTTTTGAGGCCCAAGTACAAACTTGAAATTGAATGGAATGAGGATGTCTGTAATGTTTTGTTAATCTCAGTCCAATATTTTCGGACCAAGGACAGTCCCAGAACACATGGTAATGGTGGGCCACTTGGCAACCACAGTCTCCCCAGCAGGAAGTGTTTCCCTGTGAATAGTGGACACTTTGACATGGAGGTCTATAATACGATGATGCATTTTTCCAACAGAACTCCCTCCAAACATGTGGCTTTTGTTGTCTTCCATTGTGATGTCAATGACATAATAATGAGGATGACAAACAGATCAGATGTGGGTGGGTGGCTGTCGATGGAGAGAGTCTTAAACTGAAAGACAAACCAAGAGGCCTGGGGTGGGAGGCTGGGGTCCAGAGAGCAGGCACAACCGGAGATGCTGGGATAGGCCTGTATAAATAGGACTTCTGGGTAATTAGAGGTGAGGCTTAGGAGTGGTTTGCAGAAGGAGGAGCAGGATGTTGAGGTGTGGTCCTGCTCCCGACTCTCAGTCAGTCATTTATAATCATTAACGTCATATATTTAGTGGAATGGCTGTGCTAATTATTAATGGTTGTGCAGATTATTAATGCAGCAGATTGTTATAATTCAAATATTATTCTCCTTGAAAGATTTGATTTATTCGCCTTAAGGCGAGACACTACAGGCAAAACTCATGTTTTTCTATTTTTGGTTTTTTGGTCAGTTTGTTCTCTCAACATATCAGCTTTCATGTGGAAACAACAAACTTTTCCAATCTGCTCCTAGGGATGTTTTATTATTTCATTTAATCAACTTCACCTGTAGATTTCTCTGGGACATTGTACAATCTTGGACTCAACAAGATTTTGACGAAACTAATTCTAAAACTGATTTATTGAAGTTTTAAGTAAAAAAAAAAAAAGGGGGGGAAATTTGAATTTTTAGAACAGAAAACAGTAAAAAACTTAAAAAAGATATCCATGTCCCCTCTGTAAATGTTTTTGTAACTAATATGTGTACAAAATTAATTAATAAGAAATTTAAACCTGGTTCGGTCCATTTTTCAGTTTAATATGTCCCAAATATGTGGGTTTTTTTGTGCCTTTTTTCCCACATAAAATACCTACAGGAGAAATTTACAATCGATATCTTTAAATTTAAAAATGTTTCCTACTCACCTGTAGTGTCTCACCTTAATAAAGATTTAAATCAGAGTTAAAATGGTCATTGCCTTGTTTAATTTCTTAGTTATAATAACTCCTTATTTGCAAATACCTTTAGAAGTCCCCGTTTCTCTAAGACAAAAGATGATCAAAATTCATGTGATTTTCTTTTACAATCTGGTAAATAATGTTTATACCTTTTTTTGTAAATGCATGTCTTTCAAAGTATCCAGTCTCCAGTTGAAGAAATGTAAGATTGACATCTTTAATGCCATAGTGTGGAACATATAACCTAACATCTCCATGGAGACAAGCAGGTGGTGCTTTTTTTTCACATATCAAGGTAGTAAAAGTTTCATAGGTAGTCATGTGAGTTCTCATTTATGAAACTTTATGTTGAATTCTGACTTAAATTGTACATACGGACAAAATTCAAACTCTTCTCTTTTTTGCTGACTTCATGAGAATCTTTTCCCTCTGAGCTCAGATTTGAAAACCCACACAGTCACTGTTCAGAGTTTTGGGACTGTTCACGTACATACCATTTTTGGACGTCTGCACGCTTTAGAAATGAGACACCTGGACTCTGTTTTTGATGTCTGGACTTCCATCCAGACGTGATTTTTGTCTGAATATGACTTCTGGACGGGAGTGAAATGCCTTCCTTTGAAACCTTTGAAATGAATGAAGGATTGCAACGACTCATTTTTTGCATATCAATGTTTTCCAAATAAGCAAAGTTTTATGGAATTTACATAAAATTGACATCAATATTCCAGTTCAGCATCTGCAGTGCGTGCTATCAACGTATTTCCTAATAAATGAGGCTGCTTGTTAGGTGGCTGTGTGGTCACACCCCAGCGGTGAGTGAGTGAGAAAGAGCAGGCCTCGTCTTATCAGGGGGAGGGCAGGTCCAGGCACAGTCAGGAGGAGCACTATCTGCACTTAGACAACCAAACTTAATTTAACATGTGCAAGGCCAAAGAAAGATGCAGCAAATCAACCCATTACATCTAGTTTTTAAAAACGAAGAAGCTTAATGCACTGCTTTGCTACTACTTTTTTATTCACTTATTTAAAAAAGGCATGTTATGCAAGATCAGCTTATAAGATCTTCATTCTGGTGCTCTTAGTTTGCTCGTGGTCTGTTTTCACCTGCCCCCTTTCCCCACCTACAGCACTGTACGTTCTTTGGGTAAAACATTCAAAACGTTCCATAGGTAACGCAAATCACAAATGGTTTTGAGCAGGAAGTCAATGAAATTCTTTAAGCCTATATGTATGTTTTCATGTTTGTCTTGACTTAGTTTGGGGGATAGCACGTGTGGTAAATACTTATCATAGTTGAAAAATTAAAACAATTAAATTACAGGTCTCATCAATACAGGGTCAATTTACAACAACCAAAAATTTTCCTGACAGTTTAAATCATCATTCAGCAAAATAAGCAAAATTCAGCTAAAATTATTGATTTTCAATTCAAATCAAGTCAAAATCTAAATGTATTTATTTTTCCTGTTGGGGGAACTTCGTTGGTCTGGCACATATGCATACACTGCACACACGAAACACAAATAATTCACACCAGATTAAGACACAATATAAAGTAAAGTTAAAAATATAACAAAAAGAAATGAGATATAATTTAAAAGTCTAATTGACGTTGGCACAAAGGATCTCCTGCCAGTCTGTACTGGTCATGGAGGCTGTGAGTGGAGTCTGAGGAGATCTGAGTGTAAACATGGGCAGCAAATATGTGATTGGTAGAGATATTTCTAAAACTATTACCTAGCAACCATGGTGTAAACCTGTGCCAAAATACATATACGTACATTACACAATGGTTTGGAGTTAATTTTAGTAAAACTGACAAAAATTAGGACAAAACAAGCAAAGAAACACATTTTATTTCTGTAAATAATAATCCATAATTCTGTCTCTCAGTTGAAATGTTGAGCAGCATCTTTCAAATAAAAGAATATCAGTGCATTACCTCTTTACTATTGTATAACCATAAATGTGTTCTTGCAGATCAACTCTTGTCGGAGGACGTGGTTGAAGACATGTGGCTGGGCGTCTCCGTGGCCAGTCAGGGTCCACCCGGAGGACGAGTGCTGGTATGCGCATATCTTTAGCTCTTATTATGTTAACGTGCTTTTTAATGATAGTGTCCTTTACAGACGTGCGGGCATCGCTTTTCTAAACTCTACGGCGCCTACAGGCTCCGGCACATGACAGGCCGCTGCTTTGTCCGGGGCAATGACCTGCAGTACAACGACTCTGACTCTCACTGGCAGAATCCCGACCAGGTCTGCAGGTAAAAAGACCATCAAGTCTCCAGATAAAGGACTCAACTAGGGCTGCAGTTAAAGGACTCAACCTGGTCTAAAGATAAAGGACTCAGCTAGGTCTAAAGATAAAGGACTCAGGTAGGTCTAAAGATAAAGGACTCAGCTAGGTCTAAAGATAAAGGACTCAGGTAGGTCTAAAGATAAAGGACTCAGCTAGGTCTAAAGGTAAAGGACTGAACTTAGTCTGGAGGTAAAGGACTCAGCTGGCTCTACAGGTAAAGAAGTTCAACAGACAAAAGCATAACCTGTAACATGAGGTTGGTCTTTAATTTAATAATTTAATCTAAAGGTTCTCATTTCAGACCAGTGTTTGTTTAATTTACCTGACAGTTTCGGCTGCTCACTCTCAATCTTCATCAGTGTGTCACTCGATGTTGTTGTGATGTGTCAGCTGATTTACACAGGTTCTGGTGCGGTTTTCTTATGGGTAGAGGCAGAACGACAGCGCCAGCAAGAGCAAAAAAGCCCCCTCGTCCCGGTTCATAGTCCTCTGGGCAGGTTTCCGTATTTCAGTTGCCTCCTTTATCCAGCGACGATGTTTGTTGTCCTGTGTCCCAATGGTGTTTGCTCCGTCCCAGTCCATAATGTGGTTCTCTCTTTTACAGAGATCAGAAATGGCTGATTTGAGTTGTTCTTGTTCAGCTTTGTGTTTTGTTGTTCGTGTGCACGCCCTCGCCGTTTCCTTCTCACATTCTGTCCCGCGTTCCTTTTTTCGTGTGCTGAACTCCCTCCCTGTTTCCTCAAAGTATGTTTTATTGTAAGACCTGCAGGGTGTTTTGTATATGACATGGTTTCACAGATGTGTTGACGCTGTGTTTTTTCATAGCTCTCTGTACTTTTTCTGTGATGCCTCTGATGTGTGGTAATGTGACTATGGCGGTGGTCTTTTTTCCGTATTTTCCTTTGTTGGGGTTTGTTTTTTCTTTTTTCCTTTTTGTATTGTCCATTTTCGGTATTTGCTCTGGGAAGGAGCAAACATCATTTGGACAGAGGACTACAAACATTGATAAAGGAGGCAACTGAACTACGGAACTAAAGAATTCAGATATGTAGAGCTTTAAATACTGAAATACCACCTCCAGTGACAATTACAGAAGCTTATTCTTATTTTGCTTGAATCACTTTCCTGAGAGGTCCTCCCCAAGGTGTTTTGAACAACAAACCTATACTTTCCTGTGTTCTGGTACATTTTAGATGCAGCTCATTACTCTTTTTATTTTGTGAGCTCTAGCACTCACTTTCTACTCGACTCGCTCTGCACGGACGACAGAGGCTTCAGAAAACACTAAAGGCGGACAACTTTTCCCAATCCATCGGAACTCACGTTTCTTGTTGCGTTTACATGTTGTAGACAGTCACGGACAACTTTGGCTTTGTGTGCTGGTGTCGTGGTTCGACTTGAATATTGCAACAAAAGAGCCGCAGTGTCATTTTTGATTCTGGCCTGAGATATTACAAACAACTGACTGTCGTAAAAGCTATGCACCTCCTCATCAATGTGAAGCCCTTTCTGCCTCAAGGACACTGAGGGGCCATGTGTGCATTTATCAATTTGAGACGCGACTACAGCAATGACCTCTATAGTGGACTGACCAGTCTCTCATCTATAGACTCCTACTGGTGGAAAACACAGCAGCTCGCCTCTTCTTCTGCAGTCCTAAACATTTACATACCACCCCCGTGCCTCAGTCTGTCCACTGGCTCCTGGTGTGGTTAAGGGTGGACTTTGTGTTTAAGGCTAGTAACGATTTTTATCCTGCCTACACAGTTCAGCACGCACCTCTGGTCCAGATACAAGAAGTCTGGTGATCGTTCATTTGCTGTTTCTGGTCTCATGCTATGGAATTCTTTCATCTACAATCTATCAATGAGCTAATTCTCTTCAAAGAATTGTTCTATGTCTGTTTTGAACTGTGGCTTTTACAGTGGGAGCCTAATGCCCGTGCACATCCCAAACATGCTATGAAAATGATGACACACAGACTCCAGTCCTAGAGTTAGTTTTGCAGTGATAAACAAACAAAAGTAGTCTACTGTGTTCTCCTTGTTCAATTGCATCAGGAACAATCCAGCTGCTGCACAAATACATTTTTTTATTTAGTCAAAACTCCATGATCACGCTGATGCCCCTCAGAGCACTTGATGCCATACTCACTACACGTTATGTGCATCATGGGTTTCAAGCTCCTCACCATCGTGTATAAGCCCCTCCAAAACCTGGGCCCCAATCTCTGAGCCTCCCCCACCGGCTGACAAACATATGTTCACCTTCAAATTCTCTGTATTCAACAATGGGGATCACACTGACCCATTCACCTGTATCCTGCTGTGTGTTTTGTTGTTCACCTGCTCTGTGCCCTGTGATTGGCTGGCTGTAGTCACCTGGGGGATGTGAGTGGTGAAGTGATGTGCACTATGGGGATGTCTGCGGCCATTTCCCAAACAGAGATCGTTGTGGGCTCTCCAGGAAGCTTCGACTGGCAAGGTACCACCACGCTTTTTTGTCTGTGTGCAGTAAATCAGAGAGCATCCATCTTCACTTGCTTCACTATGTAATCTTACCTTTTATTTACATGCTATGTATGTGACATATAAGGTGAAGGAGTTAGGCTGATGGGGGCCACTGTAGAATAAACTTTTTATTCTTCTCAAAGATAAAGTGTTGTATACTTTTTATTTACATTAATATTCGGTTTTAGGGGTGCACGGTGGCAGAGCGGCTAGAGCTTCTGCCTCTCAATAAAGAGATTGTGGGTTCGAATCCCAGACCACCCCAAAATCGTGGTTTCGAATTCCGAACCACCCTAACATCACACGATCTCTCTGGGTGGAGTCTGCATGTCCTCCCCGTGTTACCGTGGGTTCTCTCCTGGTTCTCTGGCTCCTCCCACCGTCCAAAGACATGACTGTGTTCAGGTTAATTGACAACTATAAATTGTCCCTAGTGAATGAATGTGAGAGTGAATGGTTGTCTGTCCTTGTCTGTCTCTCTGTGTCAGCCCTGCGACGAGTTGGCCACTGTCCAGGGTGTACCCCGCCTAAGGCCCAAAGTCACTGGGATAGGCTCCAGTCACCCGCGACCCCTAACGGGAATAAGCGGTAGCAAATGAATGAATGAATATTCGGTTTTATTTCTTTAAGACATTGCTACACACATTGGCTTTGGTGGATGGCTGCATCATGGTTTTATATTTCTGTGTTTAGGCAATGTCCATGTGTTGTGGATGAATCCTGAGGTCATGTTTGACACAAAGAAGAACACCTTCACAAACATGGAGCAGAGGAACATCTACATTGGTGAGGAGCATGGGCTGTTAGCATGCTGCTAGCACAGAGCTTTAATACACCAGTTTACTATTTCATCAGTCCATAAAAAGCTATTATATTTGATCAAACCTGTGGTCTGTAAATGATTCAATCAAGGCGAGACACTACAGGTGGATAGGACAAAGTCTTCAATTTCAATTGTAAACTTCTCCTGTAGTTACATCAATGTAAGAAAGACATATATTACATGTTTTTCATCATGTCATGTTTTCACATAGAAATAAGCCATTGTATGTGTAAAAATGACCAAAAATACACACATTTGGGACAAACTGAAAAATAGACACATGACAGGCCAGTAATAGAACCAGGTTTAAATTTCTTCATTATATACACATGTTAGTTACAAAAAACTTGAATTTGGGGTTTCTTGTTTAGTTTTTAAGTAAACTAGATTGGACTGAAAATGTATTAATTTTGTTGACTTAAAACTTCAATAAATCAGTTTTAGAATTAGATATCTAAAAAAATCTTCTGTACATTAAGTCCAGATTGTACAGTTTGGAGTGGGAGCTACAGTACTTTCAGTGGAGATCCTTATGTCCCGGAAACTGCCTTTGAAGTTCCAATGTCCCAGAGAAATCTGTGGATGAAGGGGATTCAATGGCAGAATAAAACATTTTTAAGAGCAGACTGGACAAGTGTGTTGTTTCCACATGAAAGTCGACATGTTGAGAGCAAACTGACCAAAAAACAATAAAATTATTATTATTTTTTTGCCTGTAGTGTCTCACCTTAATTCACACATTCATACAATAATAAAATGTGTATTAATAAAGGTCCTGTATTAAGCATTATAATTTTTTATCAGCCAACTAATTTGGACACATTTTATGTGTATAGAAATACCTCATTATAGATAACACAGAAGCTGTATACAAAACTGAAAAAGTGATAAAGAAAGCAATTTGTAAGGAGCTAAATACAATCTCTGCACAGCACGCCAGCAGTACCTCGACTGGGTAAACTCATGTATATATTTGTCTCTTCTCCAGGATACTCTGTGGCTCTGGCTCCCCGGCTGCTCTCTCAACAACTGGACAGCATTATAACAGGTTTCCCATTTCCCTTTCTGATGGGGAACTGTATAAACTTGTATGTTTCGTTGTAGATGAAAGAAAATAAGAAAAGAATGCAGGGCTGGAACAGGTTGAACGTGCACGCATGCAAGTGCAGGACCACATCCAGGTCTGGTGCAGGACCCAAGCTCACAGTCCTCTAGTCCAGTGTTTCCCAAACCGGGGTACGGGGACCCCTGTAGGTACACAAGCTCTTACCTGAGAGTACTTGGAATGATTGCAGCTTACAAAAGAAGAATTGAATGAAATATGAATATAATAATAAATGTTCTAGTAGTAAATTTCACATCAAAATGATTAGAAATAAACTATAATATTGTGATGGTGATAGTGACAATTGACAAAACATGTCTACTGTATACTTTTTTTTTTTTTTTGTCTATACCTGAGTTAGGGGCTACTCATGACAAAAAAGGTTGGGAACCACGTCTCTAGGACCTAAGCTCCCAGGCCTCTGGTGCAGGACCTGAGGTCCCGGGCCTCTGGTGGAGGACCTGAGGTCCCGGGCCTCTGGTGCAGGACCTGAGGTCCCGGGCCTCTGGTGCAGGACGGGAGGTCCCGGGCCTCTGGTGGAGGACCTGAGGTCCCGGGCCTCTGGTGGAGGACCTGAGGTCCCGGGCCTCTGGTGGAGGACCTGAGGTCCCGGGCCTCTGGTGGAGGACCTGAGGTCCCGGGCCTCTGGTGGAGGACTCGAGCTTGGAAAATGAATAAGAGCAGGTCTAATCATATTACATCAGCAGCATGGCTCAAACTGTGCACGTGTATGGACCTGAAGGGGTCTCCTGGTGCTATATATTTTGAAGGTATACGTCACTCTTCTCCCTGCCCTGTGTGCTTTTCTGTTTGAATCAGGTGCTCCTAAAGACAGCAAACACGATGCTCACGGCTCAGTGTTCCTGGCGCTGAAGTCTGGGGCTGGTCTCCAGATCCTGCAGAGGCTCAGAGGGGAGCAGACGGGCTCATACTATGGAAACTCATTAGCTGTGGTGGACCTCAACAATGACGGGTAAAGCGCCCAGGCTTTCATGGCTCCAGGGTTACATTCAGTCACATGTTTGTGTTCAGGTGGAATGATCTGCTGGTCGGAGCACCCTTCTTCTTCCAGCGCCAGCAGGAAGTAGGTGGGGCAGTGTATGTGTACCTGAACACTGGAGGAAGGTTTGACTCCAGGCCCACTCTGGTTCTCAAAGGTCCCCAGCAATCTGCGTTTGGGATGGCTCTGTGTGCAGCCGGAGATCTGGACCAAGATGGATTCCAGGGTAAGGACCTCCTAAACAACTTCTGCACTGTGATTCAGTTTGGAATGGCATACTTTTTCCTCTCTACCTCATTCTCTCCTCTCACGCTCTTTCTATGTCTCTCTAACTCCCTCTCTGTATCTCCACCATCCCTCTCTCTCCCTCTCTACAGATTTTGTGGTGGGAGCTCCATTCCATGGTACTGGGAGTGTGATGATATTTAACAGTGGCCCCAGAGGTGTCCCCCCTCACCCTTCTCAGGTAACATCACGTTGTATTGTGGCCGATAAAGCTTTGGGGGGAAAAAAAAGAGGAAAAAAAAGAAGAAAAAAAAGAATTGTAAACCTCACCCAGTTGGGTCCAAATCAAAGGATGCTAGCTGTCCACAGCGTTAGAAGAAAAAGGTGGACGTTTGGATGCAGTTTCACCCTCTCTCTCTCCGTCTCTCCCTCTGTGCTTCTGTGCAGGTGATCCAGGGGAGCAGTATCTCACCGCTCTTCAGGACCTTTGGATTCTCTGTGGCTCCTGCTCAGGATGTGGACCAGAACCAGCACCCAGACCTCCTCATTGGCTCTTTGGACGACTCTGTGGTGCTGCTGCGGTAGGACACTGCATCACACAATCACAAACAAAACAAACAATTCATCCGTAGATAAACATATTCTAACTGACTATATTTATCTTCCCAAACCAAACTGATTTAACTTGATTACTCAATGAACTTTTCGTTCAAATTATAGTATTGACCTTATTCTGCCCCGCCCACTTTTGCCGTTTTTTGCACTTTTGTTGTAAACGCACTTTTGTTTGACGAGAACTCCGTTAAAGCTAATGATGAACGAGGGAAAAGTCTCGCCGCTAAAATTATACATAAAGTAGATTGATTTGTGTAAAATGTTTAATGAACACGAGCAACAACAAGTCACAACACAACGATTTCCTGGTCAGTCTGAAAACGGCTTTTTAGTCCATGTAGAACTTATTTTCTGTTGAGCTCGTCTGCTCCATGTAAACTACAACGGAAACAAGACGGCGGCGCGTACGGCAACTTCTGGAATAAGGTGAATAGTAAAACAAATTTGGTCATTTGAAGTAGGGCTGTACGCAAAATGTCATTCCTTTTTTTCCCGTGTGTATAAATAAAACTCGATAGACGCCTTTAAAAAGCACCGTAAGACTTTCTTTTTAAAGCAAGCCTTCTCGGCTCATTGCCAATATTCACTATCATTTGTTGTGAACCACTTGTTGTGGCAATACGTCTGTGAAAAGCACTTTAAAAATGAAGTTCACTTTTATAGAGCCGGATCTTTTAAAGGGCTTTTAAGGCACGTGGTCCTAAACCTTTGATCAGCTGCAGGACAGTCTATTTCAGTTTAATTGCTGTTAAAATAAATAAAAAATAAAATGTTTACTCCAGCTTTTTTGTCTCACTCCCATTTCTTCTTGAATATTGAAGCTCTACTTGGAACTTTGTTAAGATCCAACCATGCAGACTGTGACTTTTGCCATTTATTCAATTGGTCTTTAACTTTTGATCGGGACATTTGACTTTATATACCGGCCCTCCAACCAAACATGAATCAGATACATACAGATGATTGTTTTTGTATTATTGTTTAATCCACATATAACGGTAAACACTAACAATAGTAAAATAAAGCACATTTGGAGGTCTGAATGCACACTGAAACTCTTCATGTCATTTTCTTGTTAGTTCTCGTCCTGTGGTGGAGCTGACGCAGACTCTGCGAGTGAGCCCTGACCTGGTGGAACCAAACGACTGTGAATCCTGGTCAGAACAAAAAGGACGCTCGCAGGACATCCCAGTCACTATCCCAGTTTCAAATTTAAAAGAAAAGTGGAATTGAATTGGACATCAAGATCAGTAAAAACAAGCAACGTTATAATTGGCAACGTACCCTGTCAGTCTGTTTAGAACAGAGGTGGGCAAACTACGGCCCATGGGCCCAATTAATGTTTCCATCCCTCCCACGGGCCCAGCTATTAATGGAACTGTATTAAGTCTAATAAGCCCAGTGACTGCATTTCAGTCCATGTTCTATCTTCAATTACTAATTAAACGTCCCAATCCACTGACCAGGTCATTATAGGCTTGTTACTAAAAATGAGCATTTGAATGCATTTTGGCCAGTGCGCTCTCACACTGTGTGGAAATTCTAAAAAATGCCTGGCGTTTGTAACCCACTCTCCTCTGTGCAGCATACGAGTGAAGGTCTGCTTTTCCTACACGTATCGATCCGGAGGGAACAGTGACAAAGACAACATCAGTGAGTTCTTCTGTGTTATTTACTCATCCTCCTGATCCTCAAAGAACGTAACTGATCTCACTGTGAGAACTGTTAGGGCTGCAGTCTTTAAAGGTAGCTGTAAAAAGAGTAGCTGTGTAGTAGCTGTGATTAAAGAAAAAATACCACCCTTGCAATATTCCAGG
The DNA here is from genome assembly GCA_019453435.1 of Rhinogobius similis. Lineage (NCBI taxonomy): Eukaryota > Metazoa > Chordata > Actinopteri > Gobiiformes > Gobiidae > Rhinogobius > Rhinogobius similis. Next base: position 39,063,693 of record CM033631.1, read on the forward strand.
AAATGACATTTATTTGTATTTACAAGCAGAAAGTTAACACAGTCAGCTTTAATATGGATATAATTATAGCTAGTAAGAAAAGTGTGCAAGCAGTAAAACATATGATGATCCAGATCTCAGTCTTGGTCAGGACCTTAGCTGGAGGATTTGACCTCTGGTGCATGTTTTGGGTTGACCTGGTGGTGACTTGGTGGTGTGGGTTGACCTGGTGGTGACTTGGTGGTGTTTTGGTGGTGTTTTGGTGGTGTTTTGGTGGTATTTTGGTGGTGTTTTGGTGGTGTCTTGGTGGTGTTTTGGTGGTATTTTGGTGGTGTTTTGGTGGTGTCTTGGTGGTGTCGTGGTGGTGACTTGGTGGTGACTTGGTGGTGACTTGGTGGTGACTTGGTGGTGTCTTGGTGGTGTCGTGGTGGTGTCGTGGTGGTGACTTGGTGGTGACTTGGTGGTGACTTGGTGGTGACTTGGTGGTGTCGTGGTGGTGTCTTGGTGGTGTTTTGGTGGTGTCGTGGTGGTGACTTGGTGGTGTCTTGGTGGTGTCGTGGTGGTGTCTTGGTGGTGTTTTGGTGGTGTCTTGGTGGTGACTTGGTGGTGTTTTGGTGGTGTCGTGGTGGTGTCTTGGTGGTGTTTTGGTGGTGTCGTGGTGGTGTCTTGGTGGTGTTTTGGTGGTGTCGTGGTGGTGTCGTGGTGGTGACTTGGTGGTGACTTGGTGGTGTCTTGGTGGTGTCTTGGTGGTGTCGTGGTGGTGACTTGGTGGTGACTTGGTGGTGTCGTGGTGGTGTCGTGGTGGTGACTTGGTGGTGTCGTGGTGGTGTCGTGGTGGTGACTTGGTGGTGTCTTGGTGGTGACTTGGTGGTGTCGTGGTGGTGTCGTGGTGGTGTCTTGGTGGTGACTTGGTGGTGTCGTGGTGGTGTCTTGGTGGTGTCGTGGTGGTGTCTTGGTGGTGTTTTGGTGGTGTCTTGGTGGTGACTTGGTGGTGTTTTGGTGGTGTCTTGGTGGTGTCGTGGTGGTGACTTGGTGGTGACTTGGTGGTGTTTTGGTGGTGTCTTGGTGGTGTCGTGGTGGTGACTTGGTGGTGACTTGGTGGTGTTTTGGTGGTGTCTTGGTGGTGTTTTGGTGGTGTCTTGGTGGTGTCTTCGTGGTGTTTTGGTGGTGTCTTCGTGGTGTCTTGGTGGTGTTTTGGTGGTGTAGTGGTGGTGACTTGGTGGTGACTTGGTGGTGTCTTGGTGGTGTCGTGGTGGTGTCGTGGTGGTGACTTGGTGGTGACTTGGTGGTGTCGTGGTGGTGTCGTGGTGGTGACTTGGTGGTGTCGTGGTGGTGTCGTGGTGGTGACTTGGTGGTGTCTTGGTGGTGACTTGGTGGTGACTTGGTGGTGTCGTGGTGGTGTCGTGGTGGTGTCTTGGTGGTGACTTGGTGGTGTCGTGGTGGTGTCTTGGTGGTGTCGTGGTGGTGACTTGGTGGTGACTTGGTGGTGTTTTGGTGGTGTCTTGGTGGTGTTTTGGTGGTGTCTTGGTGGTGTCTTCGTGGTGTTTTGGTGGTGTCTTCGTGGTGTCTTGGTGGTGTAGTGGTGGTGACTTGGTGGTGTCTTGGTGGTGTCGTGGTGGTGACTTGGTGGTGACTTGGTGGTGGTGTAGTGGTGGTGACTTGGTGGTGACTTGGTGGTGACTTGGTGGTGGTGTAGTGGTGGTGACTTGGTGGTGACTTGGTGGTGTCTTGGTGGTGTCGTGGTGGTGACTTGGTGGTGACTTGGTGGTGACTTGGTGGGGACTTGGTGGTGTCTTGGTGGTGTCGTGGTGGTGACTTGGTGGTGACTTGGTGGTGACTTGGTGGTGTCGTGGTGGTGTCGTGGTGGTGACTTGGTGGTGACTTGGTGGTGTCTTGGTGGTGTCGTGGTGGTGTCGTGGTGGTGACTTGGTGGTGACTTGGTGGTGTCTTGGTGGTGTCGTGGTGGTGTCGTGGTGGTGACTTGGTGGTGACTTGGTGGTGTCGTGGTGGTGTCTTGGTGGTGTAGTGGTGGTGTCTTGGTGGTGTCTTGGTGGTGCTGCTTGGTGACTCGGTGGTGCCGTGGTGGTGCTGCTTGTTGACTCGGTGGTGTCTTGGTGGTGACTCGGTGGTGACTTGGTGGTGACTTGGTGGTGTCGTGGTGGTGTCTTGGTGGTGCTGCTTGGTGACTCGGTGGTGCCGTGGTGGTGCTGCTTGTTGACTCGGTGGTGTCTTGGTGGTGACTCGGTGGTGACTCGGTGGTGTCTTGGTGGTGTCGTGGTGGTGTCTTGGTGGTGTCGTGGTGGTGTCGTGGTGGTGACTTGGTGGTGACTTGGTGGTGTCGTGGTGGTGTCTTGGTGGTGTAGTGGTGGTGTCTTGGTGGTGTCTTGGTGGTGCTGCTTGGTGACTCGGTGGTGCCGTGGTGGTGCTGCTTGTTGACTCGGTGGTGACTTGGTGGTGTCTTGGTGGTGACTTGGTGGTGTTTTGGTGGTGTAGTGGTGGTGACTTGGTGGTGTCGTGGTGGTGTCTTGGTGGTGACTTGGTGGTGTCTTGGTGGTGTCTTGGTGGTGTCTTGGTGGTGTCTTGGTGGTGTCGTGGTGGTGTCTTGGTGGTGTCTTGGTGGTGTCGTGGTGGTGTCTTGGTGGTGTCTTGGTGGTGACTTGGTGGTGTCTTGGTGGTGACTTGGTGGTGACTTGGTGGTGACTTGGTGGTGACTTGGTGGTGACTTGGTGGTGACTTGGTGGTGACCTGGTGGTGTTGTGGTGGTGTTTTGGTGGTGTCGTGGTGGTGTCGTGGTGGTGTCGTGGTAGTGTCGTGGTGGTGTCTTGGTGGTGTCTTGGTGGTGTCTTGGTGGTGTTTTGGTGGTGTTTTGGTGGTGTTTTGGTGGTGTCTTGGTGGTGTCTTGGTGGTGTCGTGGTGGTGTCTTGGTGGTGTTTTGGTGGTGTCTTGGTGGTGTTTTGGTGGTGTCTTGGTGGTGTCGTGGTGGTGTCGTGGTAGTGTCTTGGTGGTGTCTTGGTGGTGTTTTGGTGGTGTTTTGGTGGTGTTTTGGTGGTGTAGTGGTGGTGTTTTGGTGGTGTAGTGGTGGTGTCTTGGTGGTGTCTTGGTGGTGTTTTGGTGGTGTAGTGGTAGTGTCTTGGTGGTGACTTGGTGGTGACTTGGTGGTGACTTGGTGGTGACTTGGTGGTGTCTTGGTGGTGTCGTGGTGGTGACTTGGTGGTGACTTGGTGGTGACTTGGTGGTGTCGTGGTGGTGTCTTGGTGGTGTTTTGGTGGTGTCGTGGTGGTGACTTGGTGGTGACTTGGTGGTGTCTTGGTGGTGTCGTGGTGGTGTCGTGGTGGTGACTTGGTGGTGACTTGGTGGTGTCTTGGTGGTGTCGTGGTGGTGTCGTGGTGGTGACTTGGTGGTGACTTGGTGGTGACTTGGTGGTGTCGTGGTGGTGTCGTGGTGGTGACTTGGTGTGTCGTGGTGGTGTCGTGGTGGTGACTTGGTGGTGACTTGGTGGTGACTTGGTGGTGACTTGGTGGTGACTTGGTGGTGTCGTGGTGGTGTCGTGGTGGTGTCTTGGTGGTGACTTGGTGGTGTCGTGGTGGTGTCTTGGTGGTGTCGTGGTGGTGTCTTGGTGGTGTTTTGGTGGTGTCTTGGTGGTGACTTGGTGGTGTTTTGGTGGTGTCTTGGTGGTGTCGTGGTGGTGACTTGGTGGTGACTTGGTGGTGTTTTGGTGGTGTCTTGGTGGTGTCGTGGTGGTGACTTGGTGGTGACTTGGTGGTGTTTTGGTGGTGTCTTGGTGGTGTTTTGGTGGTGTCTTGGTGGTGTCTTGGTGGTGTTTTGGTGGTGTCTTCGTGGTGTCTTGGTGGTGTAGTGGTGGTGACTTGGTGGTGACTTGGTGGTGTCTTGGTGGTGTCGTGGTGGTGACTTGGTGGTGACTTGGTGGTGACTTGGTGGTGGTGTAGTGGTGGTGACTTGGTGGTGACTTGGTGGTGGTGTAGTGGTGGTGACTTGGTGGTGACTTGGTGGGGACTTGGTGGTGTCTTGGTGGTGTCGTGGTGGTGACTTGGTGGTGACTTGGTGGTGACTTGGTGGGGACTTGGTGGTGTCTTGGTGGTGTCGTGGTGGTGACTTGGTGGTGACTTGGTGGTGTCGTGGTGGTGTCGTGGTGGTGACTTGGTGGTGACTTGGTGGTGTCTTGGTGGTGTCGTGGTGGTGTCGTGGTGGTGACTTGGTGGTGACTTGGTGGTGTCTTGGTGGTGTCGTGGTGGTGTCGTGGTGGTGACTTGGTGGTGACTTGGTGGTGTCGTGGTGGTGTCTTGGTGGTGTAGTGGTGGTGTCTTGGTGGTGTCTTGGTGGTGCTGCTTGGTGACTCGGTGGTGCCGTGGTGGTGCTGCTTGTTGACTCGGTGGTGTCTTGGTGGTGACTCGGTGGTGTTTTGGTGGTGTAGTGGTGGTGACGTGGTGGTGTCGTGGTGGTGTCTTGGTGGTGACTTGGTGGTGTAGTGGTGGTGACTTGGTGGTGTCGTGGTGGTGTCTTGGTGGTGACTTGGTGGTGTCTTGGTGGTGTCTTGGTGGTGTCTTGGTGGTGTCTTGGTGGTGACTTGGTGGTGACTTGGTGGTGTCTTGGTGGTGTCGTGGTGGTGACTTGGTGGTGACTTGGTGGTGACTTGGTGGTGGTGTAGTGGTGGTGACTTGGTGGTGACTTGGTGGTGACTTGGTGGTGGTGTAGTGGTGGTGACTTGGTGGTGACTTGGTGGGGACTTGGTGGTGTCTTGGTGGTGTCGTGGTGGTGACTTGGTGGTGACTTGGTGGTGACTTGGTGGGGACTTGGTGGTGTCTTGGTGGTGTCGTGGTGGTGACTTGGTGGTGACTTGGTGGTGTCGTGGTGGTGTCGTGGTGGTGACTTGGTGGTGACTTGGTGGTGTCTTGGTGGTGTCGTGGTGTCGTGGTGGTGACTTGGTGGTGACTTGGTGGTGTCTTGGTGGTGTCGTGGTGGTGTCGTGGTGGTGACTTGGTGGTGACTTGGTGGTGTCGTGGTGGTGTCTTGGTGGTGTAGTGGTGGTGTCTTGGTGGTGTCTTGGTGGTGCTGCTTGGTGACTCGGTGGTGCCGTGGTGGTGCTGCTTGTTGACTCGGTGGTGTCTTGGTGGTGACTCGGTGGTGTAGTGGTGGTGTTTTGGTGGTGTAGTGGTGGTGACTTGGTGGTGTCTTGGTGGTGTCGTGGTGGTGACTTGGTGGTGTCTTGGTGGTGACTTGGTGGTGTTTTGGTGGTGTAGTGGTGGTGACTTGGTGGTGTCGTGGTGGTGTCTTGGTGGTGACTTGGTGGTGTCTTGGTGGTGTCTTGGTGGTGTCTTGGTGGTGTCTTGGTGGTGTCGTGGTGGTGTCTTGGTGGTGTCTTGGTGGTGTCGTGGTGGTGTCTTGGTGGTGTCTTGGTGGTGACTTGGTGGTGTCTTGGTGGTGACTTGGTGGTGACTTGGTGGTGACTTGGTGGTGACCTGGTGGTGTCGTGGTGGTGTTTTGGTGGTGTCGTGGTGGTGTTTTGGTGGTGTAGTGGTGGTGTCTTGGTGGTGTCTTGGTGGTGTCTTGGTGGTGTCGTGGTGGTGTTTTGGTGGTGTTTTGGTGGTGTCTTGGTGGTGTCTTGGTGGTGACTTGGTGGTGACTTGGTGGTGTTTTGGTGGTGTCGTGGTGGTGTCTTGGTGGTGTCTTGGTGGTGTCTTGGTGGTGTCTTGGTGGTGTCTTGGTGGTGTCGTGGTGGTGTTTTGGTGGTGTCTTGGTGGTGTCTTGGTGGTGTCGATGTGGTGTTTTGGTGGTGTCGTGGTGGTGTCGTGGTAGTGTCTTGGTGGTGTCTTGGTGGTGTTTTGGTGGTGTCTTGGTGGTGTCTTGGTGGTGTAGTGGTGGTGTCTTGGTGGTGTCGTGGTGGTGTCTTGGTGGTGTCTTGGTGGTGTCTTGGTGGTGTCGTGGTGGTGTCGTGGTGGTGTCTTGGTGGTGTCTTGGTGGTGTCTTGGTGGTGTAGTGGTGGTGTCGTGGTGGTGTCGTGGTGGTGTCTTGGTGGTGTCGTGGTGGTGTCTTGGTGGTGTCTTGGTGGTGTCTTGGTGGTGTCTTGGTGGTGTCGTGGTGGTGTCGTGGTGGTGTCTTGGTGGTGTCTTGGTGGTGTCTTGGTGGTGTCGTGGTGGTGTCGTGGTGGTGTCTTGGTGGTGTCTTGGTGGTGTAGTGGTGGTGTCGTGGTGGTGTCTTGGTGGTGTCTTGGTGGTGTCGTGGTGGTGTCTTGGTGGTGTCTTGGTGGTGTCTTGGTGGTGTCGTGGTGGTGTCGTGGTGGTGTCGTGGTGGTGTCTTGGTGGTGTCTTGGTGGTGTCTTGGTGGTGTCGTGGTGGTGTCTTGGTGGTGTCTTGGTGGTGTCGTGGTGGTGTCTTGGTGGTGTCTTGGTGGTGTCTTGGTGGTGTCGTGGTGGTGTCTTGGTGGTGTCTTGGTGGTGTCTTGGTGGTGTCTTGGTGGTGTCTTGGTGGTGTAGTGGTGGTGTCTTGGTGGTGTCGTGGTGGTGTCTTGGTGGTGTCTTGGTGGTGTCTTGGTGGTGTCTTGGTGGTGTCGTGGTGGTGTCGTGGTGGTGTTTTGGTGGTGTCTTGGTAGTGTCTTGGTGGTGTCTTGGTGATGTTTTGGTGGTGTAGTGGTGGTGTCGTGGTGGTGTCGTGGTGGTGTCTTGGTGGTGTCTTGGTGGTGTCTTGGTGGTGTCTTGGTGGTGTCGTGGTGGTGTCGTGGTGGTGTCGTGGTGGTGTCTTGGTGGTGTCTTGGTGGTGTCGTGGTGGTGTCTTGGTGATGTTTTGGTGGTGTAGTGGTGGTGTCTTGGTGGTGTCTTGGTGGTGTCGTGGTGGTGTCGTGGTGGTGTCTTGGTGGTGTCTTGGTGGTGTCTTGGTGGTGTCGTGGTGGTGTCTTGGTGATGTTTTGGTGGTGTAGTGGTGGTGTCTTGGTGGTGTCTTGGTGGTGTCGTGGTGGTGTCGTGGTGGTGTCTTGGTGGTGTCTTGGTGGTGTCTTGGTGGTGTCGTGGTGGTGTCTTGGTGGTGTCTTGGTGGTGTCTTGGTGGTGTCGTGGTGGTGTCTTGGTGATGTTTTGGTGGTGTAGTGGTGGTGTCTTGGTGGTGTCGTGGTGGTGTCGTGGTGGTGTCTTGGTGGTGTCTTGGTGGTGTCTTGGTGGTGTCGTGGTGGTGTCTTGGTGATGTTTTGGTGGTGTAGTGGTGGTGTCTTGGTGGTGTCTTGGTGGTGTCGTGGTGGTGTCTTGGTGGTGTCTTGGTGGTGTCTTGGTGGTGTAGTGGTGGTGTCGTGGTAGTGTCTTGGTGGTGCTGTTTGGTGACTCGGTGGTGGGTGTCTCTGATGGATGAGGTGACAGTGTGTGTGTTTGTCCCTTCGTCCTCTGCTGGTGCTAAATCACATTACTCTGACACACAGCCTGCCCTTGTCTTGTCCCTGTCCTTGGCTCTGGATTGAGAACCCCACACTAATGTCACATGAAACAAAGGGAGGAGATCAAACCCAAAGAAACGAGCCGATAAATTCTAACTGAGAGGACGTCTGTCTGAGAGCGCTTGTGCTTTGGCTTTTGCAGAGCATTTATAAAACAAAATAGTATCCTTTAGATTCAGAGACACTCCAGCATGAGCTAATTGTTTCTAATGTACACCTAATGTTTGAATGTTTCAACTTTTATCTGTAGATTTATAAACCTGTTGTTGTCTTCCCTTAATGCCTTTTTCTCACAGTGGTCAGTAAAAAATCAGATAACTAGAATGATCAGATAATCCCATAAATTAGATCTGATTTTTGGGTGTGTTTACAGCACAAGAGAAATATGATTAACAAAAGCACATGGTCAGCCATCAGTTGATTTTTTTAGAGTAACTGTTGTATTTGAAAGAGAGAGTACAATGGATTTTAAACTCTTTTAATCTTTAACATTTTTGTCTTCGCCACATTAGTGCAAAATTTGCACAGGTGTGAACAACCCAAAAGAAATCAGATTACTTTCATCAGATGAACTGTTTTCATGACATTTCAATAGTCTTACACCTCCAGAAATCAGATCATGATCAGATTTTTGTTGTGGAACTATAGCCTGTTCCACTATGACACTTTGGGTCCGCCAGCTGCTTCTATCCCAGCAGATGTTATTGCTTTGCCAGAAATGTTCCACAGCATTAAACCTTTCTAAACTGGTGACTCCACCAGGCAAGTTACAGGTCAGATCTGTGGAGAGGTGATAGTGCATGTTTTTCAGCCATAAAGCACCTGTAATTGTAAGTGCACTTAAAGTAGAATTTACAGACATCACATTTCCTCATTTTCTACTTTTTGAAATACTAAAGGTAATGTCCATAATCCTCTCTAATAAATCTTATATTCAATATGATTATTCATTTTTCTAAGCCAGCTCCACGCTTTATTCAAACTTATGTTCTTGAAATATGCACGATTTGGGGAATATGGGCACATAAAATGTTTCCAATATGAAAACAAGTGCATATGTCAGGTTAGGGAACTTATCTCTATTAAGCAAGACACTACAGGCAAAACAATATAAATATATAAACAATTCAATTTTTTTAGTTTTTTGGTCAGTTTTCTCTCTCACATATCGGCTTTCATGTGGAAACAACAAACTTGTCCAATCTGCTCCTAAATATGTTTTATTATTTCATTGAATCCATAGATTTAACACCAAACTGTACAATCTTGGATTTAACGTATAGAAGATTTTTTTTATATCTAATTCTAAAACTGTAATTTTAAGTGTAATTTGAATTTGTAGGACAATTTTCAATCAGATCTAGTTTACATACAAACTAAACAAGAAAACCAAAATCCCCTCTGTACATTCTTTGTAGCTAATATGTGTACAAATTCATTCTGGCTCTGTCCATTTTTCAGATTTAAATGTCCCAAATAGGCGTATTTTTTACCCTTTTTACACGTAAAAAGCCTTATTTCTACATGAAAACATGACATGATGAAAAACTTTTAAATTATTATATTTTTTTCTTACATTTAAGTGAGCAAAGTACAGCAGAAGTTTACAACTGATATCTTTAAATGTAACATTTTTCCTATTCACCTGTAGTGTCTCACCTTAACTTACATACTTTTTCTAAAAATATTACGGTACCTTAATTACCCTGCTTTGCACGTTTTGGTTAAATTAGTTTATAATCTTACTTCCTGGTTGGGCAGCAGGTGTGACATATGTAGAGGTTATTCCACTATTACGTAGCATCTGTACTTCCAAAAAGGGACGATTTACAAAATAGTTCTCATTTCACAAATAATAAAAATAGTTAACAGCTAAAATATTTAAAAAGAATATGTTTGTTGTGTGTACTAAGGCCCAAAGTCACTGGGGTAGGCTCCAGTCACCCGCGACCCCTAACGGGAATAAGCGGTAGAAAAATGAATGAATGAATGTTTGTTGTGCGTAAACTGCCTTTTGTATGGAATTCTGAAGAATGATGACGTCGATAGAGGGCTTCCTTTTCAAAATTCATAACTACTTCCTGAATTTTTCAGCCTGTTTTTTCAACTTTTCTTCCCAAACTGCCACTTGAGTGGTGTAGAACTATGAAAACTATTTACCTAAAACTATTGTCCCACCACCAACTGAAATAATAATACACACAAAGCTGTCATATGCACTTACCCGTACTCTCACTTCCACTTAAAGTGCACATGACAGGTTTTATCAGGTACATTTTTTGACCCTTTAAACATTGATTCAACAAAATAAATGTGTTCATTTGTATTTTTATTGGTCAAATTAAAAAAAATCTGACATCAGAGAAGTTTTGGTGCAGTGTACAGGATGGTATCTTGGTATCTAGTGTAATGTCATCATTTACAACCAGGAAGTAAAATTAAAAATAAAAAAATAGCTCAACTGAGGTAAAAATTGTAATGTTTTTAGCAGAATTTGAAATATATTTATCTTAACTGCATTTTAGTTAAATTAGTAGTCTAACCTTTCAGAGGCACTTTAATGCCACAGATAGGCCCATCGACAAGATTTGGGGGCCCGGTGCAAGAAGCCTTGCATAGACCCCTCTCTAATATAAATTAATAGGCAGAGGGTCCAGTCCTGGGCCCCTAAGACCCTGAGGCCAAGGAGAACAGACCCCTTTGTCCCCCGTCTACTCCCCTGTCCTGAGCTAACACCATGTCCACTTGTGTTTGTTTCAGCCGTGCAGTTCTCTGTGAGTGCAGACGTGTCCAGCCTGAAGCCGCGGGTTCGCTTCTCCAGCAGCGGTCAGAGCCAGGTGTGGTCCTCCCTGTCCATGCCCAGAGCACACTGCTCCACACTGAGAGCCGGACTCCTGGTAAGTCCACTCACATGCCGGCCGCTCTCTGTAAGGTCTGGACAACTCCACTCTACACCTGGAGCATTATTGTGCTGGAGACCAGTCTCTCTGAAGGTGTGAGACAGGCCTCTACTTTGACAATGTTTAAATGAAAGATAAAAACAGTTCCGTTTGGCTGCGCATACGACTGAAAAATTGATCTGTGAAAAAGTTTTTCTGGATAGAAGGACTATTTAAATCACAATCAATTTAGTGTTATCTGAAAATCAAAATGGGATCCCAGTCAAATAAAGACCGTCCTGCAAAGTATTTTTATGAAGAAAATCAAAATTTTTTATGACCGAAAAGTACTCAGGAATTTGTGATACAACTGAGTGGAGAGTGAAGGGATTTAATGGAAGGATGAGAGACAGCAGTCTGATGGCTTTGAGAAACAGAATAAATGATGCTGAAAAAGAATTCTGTCCAAAAAGACAATGCAATCAAAACAAATAACTTTATAAAAGGCATTTTGAATGTTTAGAAATGTGGGAAAAAAAGCAGCTGCAGAAAAAGTAGGAAAAGGAACGTCAAAAAACAGAGAAAGAAATCTAAATAATTGGCCCATTTCAAGACACATCTGCACTCTTCTATAGTCTCAGAAGTATTGATGGATTTTTGGTCTTAATATGTTTTGTGATTTTAGTGTAATTTTATTCTGTTGTGTGAAGCACTTTGAATTGCCTTGTGTACGAGTTGCGCAGTATAAATAAACTTGCCTTGCCTCTGTTGCCAGCGCGTTATGATGCGTTCAGACACAGTTAGTGGTATGTTTGGGGCTTGTGGGCTGTCGACTGTAAGCCGAGTGGATCCACATGCTGCACACAGAGCACATGATGAGAGGAATGTGATCCGCCGCCTCCACTGCATCTTCACTGAACATCACAACTCCATTTCCTAATGTGGACACCAAACCGTTAAGCTGTTAACCACGTTTTATTACTCTTATCAGGAGTGGAAACTGACTGATCACAAGTACTCAAGTTACTGTATTTGAGTAGGTTTTTAAAAATGTATTCACAAGTATTCACATGGCAGCTTCAGCAGGTCAAAGAGGGAATTCTAGAGCTTCTGTCCATATACTGAATGAGCAAACCTTTATGCAGGTGAAGACTCTAGCAATCCAAGTTCAGCTGTGATTGTAGTTCCTTTTTAAACCAGTAGGAGTGCAGGCTGCACACCCTGTAAGTCTAAAAGTTCAGTGCTTTCGAGGAATGCTTCATTCACACATGTTTAAACAATCCTGTTCAATGAGTCTGATCATTTCAGTGCTATTTACCTTCACGCTTCTCTCCGTCTTGTGTTTCCACCGGACAGATCTTATACAAATCTGAACTTTCATATGCAGCACTTGCTCAAAGAAGAACTACATTTTCAAAAAGCTGGAATAACTTGTATATCTCTTTAAACAGTGTGAAGAGGCAGCAAAGAGCACAACAATGACTTCCTCGTCTTTCTTTCAGATCCCAATAAGAGATCAAGTCCAGCCACTGGTGTTTTCTGTGAACGCCTCCCTGGTCCAAAAACTTCCCAAGAAACGTAACGGACTGCAAGATCTGAGACGGTTTCCAGTGACCAGTCGCCCACTTCCACCGGTCAGACACCAGGTGAGTCCCCAGCACAATGACCAGTCCTGCACCGCTCAGACACCGGCTCACTGACCAGTCCTGCCCCGCTCAGACACCAGCTCACTGACCAGTCCTGCACCGGTCAGACACCGGCTCACTGACCAGTCCTGCCCCGCTCAGACACCAGCTCACTGACCAGTCCTGCACCGGTCAGACACCGGCTCACTGACCAGTCCTGCACCGCTCAGACACCGGCTCACTGACCAGTCCTGCACCGCTCAGACACCAGCTCACTGACCAGTCCTGCACCGCTCAGACACCAGCTCACTGACCAGTCCTGCACCGGTCAGACACCAGCTCACTGACCAGTCCTGCACCGCTCAGACACCAGCTCACTGACCAGTCCTGCACCGGTCAGACACCAGCTCAGACACCGGCTCACTGACCAGTCCTGCACCGGTCAGACACCGGCTCACTGACCAGTCCTGCACCGCTCAGACACCAGCTCACTGACCAGTCCTGCCCCGCTCAGACACCGGCTCACTGACCAGTCCTGCCCCGCTCAGACACCGGCTCACTGACCAGTCTTGCCCCGCTCAGACACCGGCTCACTGACCAGTCCTGCCCCGCTCAGACACCGGCTCACTGACCAGTCCTGCACCGCTCAGACACCGCTCACTGACCAGTCCTGCACCGGTCAGACACCGGCTCACTGACCAGTCCTGCACCGCTCAGACACCGGCTCACTGACCAGTCCTGCACCGCTCAGACACCAGCTCACTGACCAGTCCTGCCCCGCTCAGACACCGGCTCACTGACCAGTCCTGCACCGCTCAGACACCGGCTCACTGACCAGTCCTGCACCGGTCAGACACCGGCTCACTGACCAGTCCTGCACCGCTCAGACACCGGCTCACTGACCAGTCCTGCCCCGCTCAGACACCGGCTCACTGACCAGTCCTGCACCGCTCAGACACCGGCTCACTGACCAGTCCTGCACCGCTCAGACACCGGTCAGACACCGGCTCACTGACCAGTCCTGCACCGGTCAGACACCGGCTCACTGACCAGTCCTGCACCGCTCAGACACCGGTCAGACACCGGCTCACTGACCAGTCCTGCACCGGTCAGACACCGGCTCACTGACCAGTCCTGCACCGCTCAGACACCGCTCAGACACCGGCTCACTGACCAGTCCTGCCCCGCTCAGACACCGGCTCACTGACCAGTCCTGCCCCGCTCAGACACCGGTCAGACACCGGCTCACTGACCTGCGCTGGTCTGTTGTCCTATTTTATTCATTGTTGCTGAACTGATGGAGTACTTGCTTGCTGTAATCAATGAATCAATCAGAAAACAAACTTCAAACTGCGTTCCACTTTTTCAATTATAAGACATCACATGAAGTCTATCCACATAAGAGAACATGACTGACTTCTGCCTCATGTCAGGTCTCATGCCCTTTTTCCTTCTAAGCACCATGATTGTTTTGATACAGACGGACCATCCACCTGTCAATCACGGCCATCGGAGCGCTGACAACACTGACCAGACTCGTATCAGTCTGTGTAAAAATAGAGAGATATCTTTCTGGATTTTTCAGTCAAACCCTGCTTCAGTAAAACTTTTGAGGTCAAGATGTAAAAGTGTGCACTGATCCTGTTTTTGAATGCAGAGACATGCACATTAGAGCCGTGAATTTGATCACTGACACGATAAACAGACTCTGATTAAAATAACACAGTTGTACATGCATGAACTGTGCACTCTCTAATGTTTTCAGCTTGGTTTTAAGGGCATTTAAGGACAAGAAGTCGATTTTAATTTTAATAATAACAGACTTGTAAATTGTAATTTATGAGATTCTAGAATTTAAATCTTAAGTATTTTAACGGCGTATGTGTGGCTAGACTAAATCGGTATTTCCATGCATGTAATATGTTGACAGATTCACATTCAGAAGGCGTGTGGAAATGACAACCGTTGCCATAGTAACTTGCAGATGACGGCACAGTTCACTGATGAGACACACAAGCCCTTAGACACGTGAGTACTTTGCAGTCCAACACTATACAACATACACAGAGGACCAACACTAAACAGAAAAAGTAAAGTAATAACCATGAGAGAACCTTCACTCCGACTATTGGTGAATACGTGGAACCCCTTAGGAGCAGAATACATTTGGTAACTCGAGTAGTTTGCAAATCTCCATGTTATTATTTCATGAAGCACAGGATGTCTGGAGTTTAAAATTTGAACTGGTTTATGGCTCATATCTCTGGGGCCTATCCACACCAAACAAAACCTGGCACACATTTCAACATCTTCTCTGTCAGCACAAATTCACAAAAGTACATTTTCACAATGACTTTTAAAAGTGGGGTAATTTAACCTCAAAGACGTGATTGTTGTCAGTTGAAAGGACTTAGTCATAAGATTAATTCACGTCGACCTAATTAGTGAACTAGTGTGAACATGACCTTAAAACATACCATATTTTACACCAGAAATGTGTCTGTAAATGTGTATGTTGAGGTCTAACAAAATTGAACTCAAAGGTGAAGGTGAAGAATGTAAAATGAACCACAAAGGTGTCAGTGCACGATCACTAAACATGGCATTGGGATAAAAAAGTAGCAAAGCTTGATTCTAGAAATGAAGACGCTGTTGTGTCATAATTTCTTCTGGATAACGCTCACATGTTTGACACAATGAAGAAGACAAACTCGACGAAATTCAATGCAATAGAGTCTTTATTGTCCAAAAAATAACTTCATCCTTGGTAAAATGTAAGATCTGGGTGGTTCACAGACCACGCAAAAAGCTCCTCTGACCAGTGTCCCAGATCATGGCTCCAAACCCACAGAGATCCTCACACGAAGAGAAGACCTCCAGAAGCCCCAACAAAGAGAATGCAGCCCAATTTATAGCTCTGAATATTCAGGACCATTACCCCCCATGGCTTGGCTCTTCTCCTATAGTTTCCTAGTTCTAGGGCACTACTCCTCCCAAGCTCATTCTTATTCTTTGAACCCACGTGTAAACTCACTGACCCCCATGATCTCACTATCATGGTACAGGTTCCTCACAGCTGTATTTTCTTGCTGCAGTAGTCACAAGACTTGCCCCTAGTGGCAGCCTCCAGTATTGTCCTAAATGAGCCTCCAGTCACATGTTCCTCTAGTGACTTCCTCTATGCACTGAGTTTTTTATAATAAGTAAAAGTAGAAGAAACATTGTAAACAAAATAATAACTCTACAGGCCTTTGCTTTATCTAAAACGTATGCTTAAACACTGCAAAATAAGCCTTTGGTGTTACACTCTTAAATATTGTTATTATAATGTTTCATACATTTGTGAAGCTTAAATATTCTTCATCATCGCTTTTGGGGCTTCTCAAGATAAAAGACGCTGCACGTTTCTAATCCTATGTACTGCTAAAACTGAATATCAAACCTCCTTTAAATTGTGGAGTAAAAAACGTCTGAGGCAGGTCTAGTGAGCTATTTTGACTGAACGAGTCTGCCTGGGGGCAGGAGATCAGTCTGGGTGTAATAAGATCTCACTAGGTTAGATGGGTTGTCTCACATTCTAGAATTTGTTGATAATTTTCAGATGGAGGGCGGGGCCTAGTATATCAGGCTGTTACATAACATCCCCGTTAGATGAACATTTGTATGTAGAACTTGCTTCATTGCACCTCTTGCTAAACTGCATTTCATTCTTCACTCAATAAAGTTGAATCCAAGCTAAGCTAATTCTGTGTTTTTGAGATAAAACTGAAAATCTCCAAATGTTGAACCTTATTATTGTTTCTTTGGGATCTGTTTGGCTCCACAAACTTGTTAATCTTACAACTTCAAGTTCTTCTAACTGATGTATAATGATGATCTGCGTGTGAGTGGTTTGACTGTGCTGTGTCTCAGAGTGTCCGAGGGGCACCAGCGGCTGGTCCTGGACTCCAGTCTAAACCTGTTGCTGCTTCACGTCAATGTCACCAACCTCCCGTCACCATGGAAACCCTTCAACCACACCCACGATGTCTCATCTCCGTGGCGACCCCTAGACAACACCTACAACTCTCTGTCGCCATGGAGACTGGCTGAGGACGCCCACAACGTAGCTCTGAACGTCACCATCCCGGCCTCTCTTGTTTACTCTGGCGTTCGGGCCAAGGTACGACTCTGAAGCAGGACGTTCTCATGTCGATGACCTGTGGCCAATAAACCTGTGCCTGTAATTACATCAATCTTTGATTAAACTATAGAGGTCCTGGACCATGCAACTAAATGTGAGTGCTATGAGGGAAGATTTAGCAGTAATGAACTGCAACAAGCCTGAAATTTTGGCTTTGGAGTTTATCTTTGATGCTATAAATAACAAAACATCTTAAAAACTAATCATATTACACATTAGCCACCATTATTATTGTACCTTATGGATGCCAAACCTGAGAGATTGCTGCACAACAAATCTACCTGTTTGTACAAATAAAGTCAACTGAGCTGGACTAAACTGAACATTTATGGGGCGTGAGCTTTTGAAGAGAATAGATTGCATAGACTGTGCCCAGATCTGCGAAATCTGGACATGTGTTTAACTTTCCCCTTCTTATATCATCAAAAAGTGTCTCTTTTGTTTCTCCATGTTTGTGAGAAATACACTTTATTATAAAACCCTGTACATATAACGTGTATTGATGTGACAAAATGATATGATCTTGATAAAATAGTGTTCTCACTAATGTGAAGCTGTTGTACACGACACACCCCAAAAGCATTAGTTTAACTTTAGTTTGTGATTTTATTGAACAATTATATAAACATTGTTTTTTTAAGGCATTTGTGATAGTCTTTCTCTTCAAATGACTCTCTTGCTTAATTAACAGATTAATTATAGTAGAATTGCTAATACACAATCTTTATAACATTTCAAGATCTTCCACTTAGCAAAAAGTTATTGTGGAATTGTTCCCTATTGCAGTGGTTCTTAAACTAGGGGTCATGACCCCAAATGGAGGTCGCGAACTGATTTCCGGGGGTCCCCAGAAGATGGGGAAAAATTGATACAATAGTGTTAAATAAGGCTTGACACCTTCAAATGCAGTGGTGAATGTAGAGTACTATTGGTCGGCATATTAAAGTCATTTTCTACGTCTATATTCTCAAAATAAAATCACGTTCGATATGAGGCTAATTTATCACTCTGCGTGTTGCCTATTTTTCATGAAAGTGAACTATTGTTATTTTTGGGGTCGCGACTGAAAAAGTTTAAGAACCACTGCCCTATTGGACCAATAAAATAAAAGAACAGAAACCTGCGTATGGATCTATATCACCGCTAGTCCTGTATTGTCTATCCCTAACTCCTAGCTCCGCCCTGTGTTGTTTCAGGGGGCGTTTCAGGCCGTGGAGTGTGCGGTGGAGGGCGGGGCTCTGCTCTGTGACCTGGGAAACCCTTTAAAGGCCAATCAGCAGGTATCAGCCCCACACTGGGGCCACCTCCTCACCAAACATCACACACAACCATCTGAACCCTTCATGTGGCCTTCATTACCCAGGCATATGTCTGTAACACAGCTCGACACTGAATGAAACGGCAGAGGCACAGCGGGCAACATGAGTGAACATGTATGAAACATGTTGGCACAGTAGTTTTAGACTTTTTTTCTAGCACAGGTCGATGTAGATTACACATGATTTCAAGGATAAACATCAATTCCACCCTCGGACTTGAATCTAGCTGCTATCCTTCCTCTCAGTGCCTAGTTCTATGGCAGAAAGAGTCATTATACTGGCAACTTAAATATTAAATAGATGTAGAGTGTAACCTTTTATTTTGAATGGCTCTAATGTCAATGATCAAGCCCACTCTCCAGGTTCTTCTCCTGGATCTAAATGTATTTCTATGACTGCACTTTATGTTCACTACTCTGTTTCACATCACTAGCTTTCTTTACATTATACACATCTTGTGTGTGATGAGTTACAGCCCCACCAACAGGTCTGCTGCATGTATTACAACATTTCACGTGAACCTGTATGGGCACATTTTTACTGAAATGTATGTGGATTACAGCATGCTCATCTGTGTGTTAGATATAGAGAAGACTCAGATTTGAACTAATACAGCAGCAGGGCCTGCGGGACAAATCCAGCCCACCAGGCAATATGGTCCGGTAAAATGGACAACTGGCAGGACCGCTGTCTCTGGCCCACCTTAAACAGCAGTAATGGCACAAATTTGCGCCAAGCAATTTGGCCTAACCCATTATTGTAAAATGGTTCAGATTTTGTGGTTAAGTCCTATTCAAGATACGCCCGATGTAATCCAAATGTAGAGAAATCATCACATTGTTTGCCTGGTTTTACAGTGTACATTTCCAGTTGCTTCAGCAGAAGTTGTGGTCGCTGTGGTAACGCTGTGGTAACGCTGTGGTCTTGATCCTGTAGGTGGAGGTGTGGATCCGGTTCCAGCCCTCTGAGGCCAGTCTGAGGAGCAGAGAGATCACGAGCCAGCTGCAGCTCTCCACGTGAGTCTAACCCCCTCACATCAACACCACAGTCACAGCCTGTTATTTACAGTCATGTATATGATGATTAAAGTCTGATGACATTTCACTAAAATGTACTGAACATAATCATGTTTAAGTTTTACAAAATATTTTGTCTGTTTGCCACCGGTTTGACAGTTTTCATAATTCCACAACTGTTACTTAGCAACCATTTTGAAAACAATGGACACAATCTATATAATATACACAATAGTTATGATTTGCATAACACCTTTATTTTGTTGAATGACAATTTAAACTGTCAGAAAGTGTGAGTGAGAGTGTTAAATATCTGTTTATTTTCAACTGTATGTCACTTTTTGATGACATCACAGAGGGATTCTATTTTAGAACTCAGCTCTACTTCCTGTAATTTTAGACTTTGTGGTTTCTGAAGGTTTTGGTCAATATGTCATTTAGTAGAAGAAGACTCATGGACTCTAGCTTCTGTACATTAAAATACGTTTTTTACAGAGAGCAGCATCAAATACAGACAGTCGACATTGCCTGGGAGTCCCACTGTGGACAAATCCAGGATCTCCCAGATTCTAGTGTAACAGAGCTTTATATATGGTAGAACAACTGCTCCTTCAAAAGAGACAAACCCCCTTTCTGAAGGAAATCCACTCCCAAATGTTTCTATATTGACCCTCTCTTTGTTTGTGGTCATTATGATTATGATTACCTCCTCTTCCTTTTGGCCCCACAGTCTAAAGGTGATTGAATCAACACTTACCTCTGCAGTTACACACCTGTCTCTCACAGCAGATACTTTTTATTTTTAACATTTTCTTCACAAACTGCAACTTCATGGATGTAAAACTATGATAAATATTTACCACCGGTGCCGCTCCCACCAAAGTCAGAATTAGAAGAACAAGAAAACCTGTCGTACAGACGTTAACTCATCTACAGACTTTTGACACAACAAAAGTAACTGTGATTCATTTTCCTAAATCAATCAGCTCTACAGTTAAGAATTGGTTACATTTTCTTTAACCCGGATTTGTATTTTATTATAATTCGTATTACCTTGTTCAGAAGGGAACGATAACGGTGTCCTTCCTCTGAGAGCATACAACTCATTGTGATTGGTTAAATTCACTCAGAGCTTAGCAAAGACTAACCAATAGGACTATACCAAAAGTGAGTGGGTGTGTCTGTGTTTGGGTTTGACCATCGGACCATGTCAGCAGACGAGCACAGGGCCAGATGTAGTGGACATGCTGTGTGTGCATATACTGTATATATTGTACAAGTATACATGTATACTCAGACATGTACACGTGTATGTCTGAGTATACATGTTGTCTGTCCATATACTGTATATCCTGTACAAGTACCGTAAAATCCGGACTATTGAGCGCTCCCGAGTATAAGCCGCACCAGCCATATTTAGAAAGAAAAACAACTTTGTACATATATAAGCTGCACTTGACTATAAGCTGCAGGTGTCCACGTTTAACATGAGACATTTACATTGCCGGGCCGTGCTGGTTCGGCTCACACGTGTTTTGTAACATGCGCTCCACGGCGAAAGAGTGCGGTGTGCAGCCAGTGCTGTGTTGTTTTCCTCCTCATCCTCGAATAAAGTGGTCAAAAAATGTTACGTGAGAAAAGACGCCTTAATGAAAGTGCGCGGCTGCTACACGGAGCGGAGGAGAGAGAAAAAGAGAGAGCAGCGGAGGAGAGAGAGCGGCGGTGGAGAGAGAGCGGCGGAGGAGAGAGAGAGGCGGAGGAGAGAGAGCAGCGGAGGAGAGAGAGGCGGAGGAGAGAGAGCAGCGGAGGAGAGAGAGAGGCGGAGGAGAGGGAGCAGCGGAGGAGAGAGAGAGCCATGGATGCCTTCCCAAAATCTGAAGAAATTAGCGAGGGAGAGAGATCATGTGTCAGCGTCAGCGTAGGCCCAGTTGAATCGAACCATGCAGCAAATGACTCGGAGTCAGTTTGGACAGTACCCACGTGGGCTCGGGCAGGTCGGCCTTGAATTTTTGGGCCCGATCTAAACTCTACCCTAGAGGCCGTTCCTGGAAAAATACATAAATTAGCCACATCGCTGTATAAGGCGCATTTTACGGTATACATTTATACTCAGACATGTACGCACATATATGAGTGTCCATGTGTCTCTGTGTATATACTGTACAAGTATACATGTACACACATATACCTGAGTGTCCTTGTGTCTCTGTGTATATACTGTACAAGTATACATGTACACACATATACCTGAGTGTCCTTGTGTCTCTGTGTATATACTGTACAAGTATACATGTACACACATATATCTGAGTGTCCTTGTGTCTCTGTGTATATACTGTACAAGTATACATGTACACACATATATGAGTGTCCATGTGTCTCTGTGTATATACTGTACAAGTATACATGTACACACATAGATCTGAGTGTCCTTGTGTCTCTGTGTATATACTGTACAAGTATACATGTACACACATATACCTGAGTGTCCTTGTGTCTCTGTGTATATACTGTACAAGTATACATGTACACACATATATGAGTGTCCTTGTGTCTCTGTGTATATACTGTATATACTGTACAAGTATACATGTACACACATATATCTGAGTGTCCTTGTGTCTCTGTGTATATACTGTACAAGTATACATGTACACACATATATGTGTCTCTGTGTATATACTGTACAAGTATACATGTACACACATATATCTGAGTGTCCATGTGTCTCTGTGTATATACTGTACAAGTATACATGTACACACATATATCTGAGTGTCCATGTGTCTCTGTGTATATACTGTACAAGTATACATGTACACACATATATCTGAGTGTCCATGTGTCTCTGTGTATATACTGTACAAGTATACATGTACACACATATACCTGAGTGTCCTTGTGTCTCTGTGTATATACTGTACAAGTATACATGTACACACATAGATCTGAGTGTCCATGTGTCTCTGTGTATATACTGTACAAGTATACATGTACACACATATATCTGAGTGTCCATGTGTCTCTGTGTATATACTGTACAAGTATACATGTACACACATATATCTGAGTGTCCATGTGTCTCTGTGTATATACTGTACAAGTATACATGTACACACATATATGTGTCTCTGTGTATATACTGTATATACTGTACAAGTATACATGTACACACATATATCTGAGTGTCCATGTGTCTCTGTGTATATACTGTACAAGTATACATGTACACACATAGAGTGTCCTTGTGTCTCTGTGTATATACTGTATATACTGTACAAGTATACATGTACACACATAGATCTGAGTGTCCATGTGTCTCTGTGTATATACTGTACAAGTATACATGTACACACATAGATCTGAGTGTCCATGTGTCTCTGTGTATATACTGTACAAGTATACATGTACACACATATATATGAGTGTCCATGTGTCTCTGTGTATATACTGTATATACTGTACAAGTATACATGTACACACATATATCTGAGTGTCCATGTGTCTCTGTGTATATACTGTATATACTGTACAAGTATACATGTACACACATATATCTGAGTGTCCATGTGTCTCTGTGTATATACTGTACAAGTATACATGTACACACATATATCTGAGTGTCCTTGTGTCTCTGTGTATATACTGTACAAGTATACATGTACACACATATATCTGAGTGTCCATGTGTCTCTGTGTATATACTGTATATACTGTACAAGTATACATGTACACACATATATCTGAGTGTCCATGTGTCTCTGTGTATATACTGTACAAGTATACATGTACACACATATATCTGAGTGTCCATGTGTCTCTGTGTATATACTGTACAAGTATACATGTACACACATATATCTGAGTGTCCTTGTGTCTCTGTGTATATACTGTATATACTGTACAAGTATACATGTACACACATATATCTGAGTGTCCTTGTGTCTCTGTGTATATACTGTACAAGTATACATGTACACACATATATCTGAGTGTCCATGTGTCTCTGTGTATATACTGTACAAGTATACATGTACACACATATATCTGAGTGTCCATGTGTCTCTGTGTATATACTGTACAAGTATACATGTACACACATATATCTGAGTGTCCTTGTGTCTCTGTGTATATACTGTACAAGTATACATGTACACACATATATGAGTGTCCATGTGTCTCTGTGTATATACTGTACAAGTATACATGTACACACATATATCTGAGTGTCCTTGTGTCTCTGTGTATATACTGTACAAGTATACATGTACACACATATATCTGAGTGTCCATGTGTCTCTGTGTATATACTGTACAAGTATACATGTACACACATATATCTGAGTGTCCTTGTGTCTCTGTGTATATACTGTATATACTGTACAAGTATACATGTACACACATATATCTGAGTGTCCATGTGTCTCTGTGTATATACTGTACAAGTATACATGTACACACATATATGAGTGTCCTTGTGTCTCTGTGTATATACTGTATATACTGTACAAGTATACATGTACACACATAGATCTGAGTGTCCATGTGTCTCTGTGTATATACTGTACAAGTATACATGTACACACATATATCTGAGCGTCCTTGTGTCTCTGTGTATATACTGTATATACTGTACAAGTATACATGTACACACATATATCTGAGTGTCCATGTGTCTCTGTGTATATACTGTACAAGTATACATGTACACACATAGATCTGAGTGTCCATGTGTCTCTGTGTATATACTGTACAAGTATACATGTACACACATATATCTGAGTGTCCTTGTGTCTCTGTCTCTCAGCCTGAGTGAGCAGTGGGACCTGTTTCCTCTCACAGTCTCCATGTTGGTGGAAGTGTCACTACAATCCTCTCTCACTCTGTAAGTATCACTACTTTTTATTTGTCAACTATGGTAAGCTATTGGTGCATACTTCTACATGGGGCTGGGCGATATGGCAAAAAATTATGATCACAATTTTCTTCTTTTTTTCTTGGCCAGATCATGATGTTGATTTTATCATGATTCCTGTTCACTTTGTGTTTTTCCTTTGTGTTTAATAGAGCTGCACGATTTAGGAAAAATATCTAATTGTGACGAGTGCTATTGATATTGGGAAATATCACCTTATAATACCTTTTTAAATACCAAGTTTTATTTTTATGTTTTTTATTTCATTTTTAATTAGCTCTTTTTATATAATTTTTTACCTTAACTAATATACTCAGACTTCATTCAAGATATTGTCCAGCCCTTCTACATGTACCTGTAGTTTATTGTTTAGTCTTCTCCTCCAAACAGCCTGAATGCTCCTGGCCCTGTCTACTTCAGTGGTCATGTGATGGGCGAGTCGGCCGTCACAAACACCTCCGATATTGGCTCTTTAGTAACATTTCGCTTCCAGGTAAATAATATTACTCAACATTACATGCGATATCATTACAATCATTACATTTTCCTCAGCGATCACAATAAGTTATAAGCAATAAATAGTAACATACCTGATTTAAATGACTTTCGTGTTTACATGTTTTTCTGTTTCTTCTTTTTTGAGGTGCACAAAAGTGGGCGGTCTCTGCGCCACCTGGGTAATCTGATGCTGGTTTTTGATTGGCCACTGGAGCTGTTAAGTGGGAAGTGGCTGCTGTATCTGAGCCAGATCGAGATACCTGGGAGGTCTGAGAGAGACTGCTCACCATCAGCAGCTCTCAACCCTCTCAGACTTACGGTAACTACAACTCAGCCCTCTCAGACTTACGGTAACGACAACTCAACCCTCTCAGACTTACGGTAACTACAACTCAGCCCTCTCAGACTTACGGTAACGACAACTCAACTCTCTCAGACTTACAGTAACTACAACTCAACCCTCTCAAACTTACGGTAACTACAACTCAACCCTCTCAAACTTACGGTAACTACAACTCAGCCCTCTCAGACTTACGGTAACGACAACTCAACTCTCTCAGACTTACAGTAACTACAACTCAACCCTCTCAAACTTACGGTAACTACAACTCAACCCTCTCAGACTTACGGTAACTACAACACAACCCTCTCAGACTTACGGTAACTACAACTCAACCCTCTCAGACTTACGGTAACTACAACTCAACCCTCTCAGACTTACGGTAACTACAACTCAGCCCTCTCAGACTTACGGTAACTACAACTCAGCCCTCTCAGACTTACGGTAACTACAACTCAGCCCTCTCAGACTTACGGTAACTACCACACAGCCCTCACACACAGCAAAAATGTGTTATTGAAAGAAGAGCAGAAGGAAGTGCTTTGTGTATTTGTGGTTGGTGAAAGATGTCACAAAATTGCCCACATTTCTAACATGTGAATGGTCAGCTTTCAGATGAGGAGGATGTGCGGAGAAGGAAGCGTAATCTACAACAGGATTTTGAGAAAAAGACAAGTGCGGCTCAGATTCTCCAGTCGCCCAGAAGGACATCCCACACTCTGGTAAACATGACTGCTTTTAGAGTTTGGAGTCAACTTATTTATATGTCTATGAATGTGACAGCTGTTACCTAGCAACCATACTGTAAAAATGAATCCATATGAATTACACAATTATGATTTTACACATACAGTAATGATACCGGAGACATTTTTAATTGTGTCTGTTGTGAGTGAGATTCTGTTTTAGAACTCAGCTCTACGTCCTGTAATTTTCAAGTTTTGGTTTACAGTTTTTCTTCACAAACTACCACTTGACGGATGTAAAATTATGATGCATATTTACATTATAAGTGCCCTACCACCAAACGAAGTCATAATTAGAATAACATGAAATCCTGTCCTTTGCACTTTAATGCAATAATATAACATAATATAATGTACAAGATCTGGTATTTTCAAAGAACAGACACAAGAAGCAGAAAAACTAAATCTCGGATAGAAAAGGAGCGGTACAAGAAACACAAATGTTCAAAATGTAATATTGTCAACATAGAGCATTTGTCAATTGTGACTTATGACCAGGACACAGTTGGAAGAGGAACCCTTTTACTCAAGTAAGAGACTGTTGGAGGAAAAGCAGGGAGCCTGAAAACTCCTCGGATGTTTGCTTGGTCCCAGTCCTGTCCTGTGTTGCAGACGTGCGAGCTCGGGGCCCGGTGTCTGCGGGTGGAGTGTCCCCTCACCGACATGAACAACACTGTGACCATCACTGTGAGGGCGCGCCTCTGGAACTCCACTTTCCTGGAGGTATCTGTCTTTTCCACAGTGAGGATTTGGAAGTGCTTTTCTTCAGCGTGTGTCATGGTTTCTCCCAGGACTTTGTGGAGGCCAGCTCAGTGACCATCACTGGAAGAGCCACTCTGCAGCTCCAAACGGGCCAACCTGCTGTGAACATGAGGCCACAGAGGGTGCAGGTACAGCGCCCCCTACCTGTCCTCATATCTTTTTACCCTAGTGTTTGTTTTTGCTAATGTTATTTCTTTGTTTGTGTGAAGATAAGAAAACCTTTATTTGTCCCACTATGGGGAAATTGCAGGGTTGCAACAGACAGTTAAAGAACAGCAAGAGAATAAAACATTCAACATAAAAAGATAGATACATTAAAAAGACTTAAAATGAACACACTGTGCAGGTAGAGCCACAACAACAAAAATGTGTACAGCAAGTGGAGTAGAGTAAATTGCCCATAAAGTGACTTAAAAGACAAATATTATGCAAAATGTACTTTATTGAGCTTTTAACCTTGTTATAACATTGTTCCTCCTCCCTGGAGTTGCATTTAGTTTCGTTCATGCTACTTTGATGAATCCTGGTTAGAATCCGAGTCAAAAACACTCCCTTCAGAATCTCCTCTAGGAATGACGTTTTTCTGATAACTGACCTCACTTATCCAAGAATATTCTGCTGGTTATAGTCCTTAAATCATTGGCAGACTCGTTCTGCCTCTAAACACGATCACTACAACTGCATGTTTGTGTAAGCGCTATGCAGTCAGTAGATGGCGCCTAAACTCAGTAAGTGCCATGGGAAATGTTCATTTGTTTTTGTTTTTTTAAGCTCTAAAACACAAGATGCCAAAGTTAAGGTACTCAAGAGTGTGTTTAAAGGCTAATAACAACACAAAAAATGCATTTTTAGTGTATTATAATATTGTGTACAATATGTGGCTATGGTTATGTTTGTGTTCAAATCACAACTCATATGAGTAAAGTAGATTAAATAGATGATATATTTTCATTAGTAAAATTGAAAAAGCCATATTACACTTTTAGGTGCACTCTGACACTTTT
Source organism: Rhinogobius similis (assembly GCA_019453435.1). Lineage (NCBI taxonomy): Eukaryota > Metazoa > Chordata > Actinopteri > Gobiiformes > Gobiidae > Rhinogobius > Rhinogobius similis. The sequence goes on from CM033631.1 coordinate 39,090,392, forward strand.
CATTTCATGGAGAGCAGCAGCAGGTCTCCATGGAGATGTTATTAATGTCCCACAGCATAGAATTAAACTTATTCAATTAATAACCCTCACAATCTTTTAATAAATTCCAAATGACTGTCTCACTGCGTCCCACCTCAGCAGAGATGGAGAGAGGCCCTGCTCAACAACCCCACCACATTCAATGTGACTTTTACTATTTATTTAACTAATCGTGTCTGTATATGGACACAAGCAGACGGTGTTTCCTCCACGTGAAAAGTTGCATAGTGCACCTTTAAAACAGAAAATCTTGTTGCACTTTAATTTGAAATAAATAATTACATTGTTCTCCAAATAAGATACAGTCCTCAGTCCAGTTCACACAGATGATTATAGCACATTGCTTTAATCTATATCTATAAAAACTACTGAGAAGGAGATTAAACTACAGCTCATTTTTATTGGACAGTATTATTTGAGACTTTTCAGAGAAGAGTCTGACTAGATTTTGGCAGATATTGATGACTCCCTGTAGTTTGTGCTCCTTCATAAAGATGATGCGTTGTGCTAGAATTAGGGATGGGCTATACAGGGAAAAAATCAGGATTATATTTTTTCTTCATTCTGATCGATTTTTGCTCTATTTTCGATTCGATTTTACTTGACTAAATGACAAAATTAAAATGGATTTTAATAATCATTGAATCAATTGAATCACATTTCTTCCTCCAATGTCTGACCGCTGTTCCAAACCATGCAGTGGACTTGGGTTTTTGAGGAGGTCACACCAGATGCTGAGGATTGTGTTAAATCCTGTGTTTCAGTTCTCAGTGAGTGTCTTCCCAGACATGTCCCTCCCTGTGGGTGCCAGCGCTCCTCTGGGGGTCCTGCTGCTGTCCGCTGTGGGCGGGGTCTTGCTGCTGGCACTCATCTGCTTTTTGCTCTATAAGGTTTGTATCCCGCACTCAGAACATTCAAGATGGCACCTGGAGCTACTGCGAGGCTGTTCACATCATTCAGGGTCACAATTGTGTTTAAATGAGCAGATGGACTGTCATGATAATTACAACACCGACTTATTGTTCAATGTGGATGGAAAGAAAGATATATTTTTGGCCTCTATATTTATCGTGTGTACATTTTCTTTGCTGTTTTCAAGAGATCATAGTTATTTTTTAAGATAAGATAAGATAAGATAAGAGATCCTTTATTTGTCCCACAATGGGGAAATTCCACTGTTGCAACACACAGTTTAGGACAGGAATGAAAGAAATAGGCGCATGCAATAAAATAGTTATTTTTTCAGTAATACAATAACATGAGCTGTAGAGAGTGGAATATGTAATGTTTATGACTCTATGGAGACCAACCAAAGTGCATAAACCTTAAAATACTGTTGTTTTTTTTGTTTGTTTTTGCAATTTATGTCTTTTTCAACTATGATTTATGTTTGGAAAAGGCGATAATCCTGTGTTAAATTTATTTTGTCATGGCATAAAGTAGTTTCAACATTATTGTTAATTGTGATATTTTTCTGTGTTAATATATTGTACATCAACATTTGTTCTCATGACTGGCCCAGATAGACTCCAGACCTGCAGCAGAGCTTCAGGGGCTACATTTAAGCACATGTAACCAGGATCCTGGCTCAGTCCTGGACAGATGTCCTTTTTTCCTTCAACATTTTAAAATTAAAGGTGCCCCATGTAACTTTTCTTGTGTGTGGTACCTGCTTGTCTCGATGGAGATGCAATTGCAATATCCAATCCAACTTCAGACAAAGAACTATTTAGGAATAGACTTAAATCAAACTGTTTAACTACGATATTAAGATATAATTTGGAATTTAAAAAAAAGCAAAGTAGAGTAAAATGAATCAAATAAAAATGCAACACTTTGCAAGAAGAATAAAACTGTTAGGTGGCGCTATTATGTGCAATAAGTGGCTCTGACTGAAGTTTTGCCCAGTGCGGCACATGGACAGAGGACAGAGAAGGATGGCACCAGTGGTGGTTAGGAATGGAACAAAAACTGAAATATCATGAAATCATATCATCACAAGTCTCTCAATAATAACATGTGCTGTTACAGTATATCAAACTACAGCTTTTGTTTTAGCAGCAGCAGCTGTCATTTATTTGAAATAAAACATTAATTATTTGTACCGCCGGCTTGTCAAGGCATTTTAAAATTACAAAGTAGCACTTCTACAATTCTGTCGGCCTCCTCAATATCATCCCATCATCATAATATTATAATATATAACATCATACAGAGATTTGGACATTGTTACAACACAATTCCTGATGAGGAAACGCCTCACAGATATAAAGTATTTTTCAGTAGAAACGTTATTTTAAGTTCTATTAAAATTAGATGCCAAAGCAAAGGTACAAGGGCACGTTTAAAGGTCAATAACAATACAAATAATATGTGTCCTTTAAGCCTAGACTGACCCTTTGCTCCCCTCTGTCCTCAGTGCGGCTTCTTTGTCCGTCGTGGTCCGTGGCCCACCACCCTGCACCAGGGCACCATGAGCACCAGGGCAGCCCGGCACAGCTGCACCGACGCTGACGGCTTCCTCATCGAACACTGCCCCCCGAAGGACAACAAGAGAAAGAAACACTGGGTCACCACCTACTCCCAGTGACCTCTGACCTGCACCAGGCCACAGTGTCCTCAACCCCACCAGAGACACACCACCCACGCCACAGTGTCCTCAACCCCACCAGAGACACACCACAGTGTCCTCAACCCCACCAGAGACACACCACCACAGTGCCACAGTGTCCTCAACCACTGTCCAGAGACACACCACCCACGCCACAGTGTCCTCAACCCCACCAGAGACACACCACCCACACCACAGTGTCCTCAACCCCACCAGAGACACACCACCCACACCACAGTGTCCTCAACCACTGTCCAGAGACACACCACCCACGCCACAGTGTCCTCAACCCCACCAGAGACACACCACCCACACCACAGTGTCCTCAACCCCACCAGAGACACACCACCCACGCCACAGTGTCCTCAACCCCACCAGAGACACACCACCCACACCACAGTGTCCTCAACCCCACCAGAGACACACCACCCACGCCACAGTGTCCTCAACCCCACCAGAGACACACCACCCACACCACAGTGTCCTCAACCCCACCAGAGACACACCACCCAGGCCACAGTGTCCTCAACCCCACCAGAGACACACCACCCACGCCACAGTGTCCTCAACCCCACCAGAGACACACCACCCACACCACAGTGTCCTCAACCCCACCAGAGACACACCACCCACGCCACAGTGTCCTCAACCCCACCAGAGACACACCACCCACGCCACAGTGTCCTCAACCCCACCAGAGACACACCACCCACGCCACAGTGTCCTCAACCCCACCAGAGACACACCACCCACGCCACAGTGTCCTCAACCCCACCAGAGACACACCACCCACACCACAGTGTCCTCAACCCCACCAGAGACACACCACCCACGCCACAGTGTCCTCAACCCCACCAGAGACACACCACCCACACCACAGTGTCCTCAACCCCACCAGAGACACACCACCCACGCCACAGTGTCCTCAACCCCACCAGAGACACACCACCCACACCACAGTGTCCTCAACCCCACCAGAGACACACCACCCACGCCACAGTGTCCTCAACCCCACCAGAGACACACCACCCACGCCACAGTGTCCTCAACCCCACCAGAGACACACCACCCACGCCACAGTGTCCTCAACCACTGTCCAGAGACACACCACCCACACCACAGTGTCCTCAACCCCACCAGAGACACACCACCCACGCCACAGTGTCCTCAACCCCACCAGAGACACACCACCCACACCACAGTGTCCTCAACCCCACCAGAGACACACCACCCACGCCACAGTGTCCTCAACCCCACCAGAGACACACCACCCACGCCACAGTGTCCTCAACCCCACCAGAGACACACCACCCACGCCACAGTGTCCTCAACCCCACCAGAGACACACCACCCACACCACAGTGTCCTCAACCACACACCAGAGACACACCACCCACGCCACAGTGTCCTCAACCCCACCAGAGACACACCACCCACGCCACAGTGTCCTCAACCCCACCAGAGACACACCACCCACGCCACAGTGTCCTCAACCCCACCAGAGACACACCACCCACGCCACAGTGTCCTCAACCCCACCAGAGACACACCACCCACGCCACAGTGTCCTCAACCCCACCAGAGACACACCACCCACGCCACAGTGTCCTCAACCCCACCAGAGACACACCACCCACGCCACAGTGTCCTCAACCCCACCAGAGACACACCACCCACGCCACAGTGTCCTCAACCCCACCAGAGACACACCACCCACGCCACAGTGTCCTCAACCCCACCAGAGACACACCACCCACGCCACAGTGTCCTCAACCCCACCAGAGACACACCACCCACACCACAGTGTCCTCAACCCCACCAGAGACACACCACCCACGCCACAGTGTCCTCAACCCCACCAGAGACACACCACCCACGCCACAGTGTCCTCAACCCCACCAGAGACACACCACCCACGCCACAGTGTCCTCAACCCCACCAGAGACACACCACCCACGCCACAGTGTCCTCAACCCCACCAGAGACACACCACCCACGCCACAGTGTCCTCAACCCCACCAGAGACACACCACCCACGCCACAGTGTCCTCAACCCCACCAGAGACACACCACCCACGCCACAGTGTCCTCAACCCCACCAGAGACACACCACCCACGCCACAGTGTCCTCAACCCCACCAGAGACACACCACCCACGCCACAGTGTCCTCAACCCCACCAGAGACACACCACCCACGCCACAGTGTCCTCAACCCCACCAGAGACACACCACCCACGCCACAGTGTCCTCAACCCCACCAGAGACACACCACCCACGCCACAGTGTCCTCAACCCCACCAGAGACACACCACCCACGCCACAGTGTCCTCAACCCCACCAGAGACACACCACCCACGCCACAGTGTCCTCAACCCCACCAGAGACACACCACCCACGCCACAGTGTCCTCAACCACTGTCCAGAGACACACCACCCACGCCACAGTGTCCTCAACCCCACCAGAGACACACCACCCACGCCACAGTGTCCTCAACCCCACCAGAGACACACCACCCACGCCACAGTGTCCTCAACCCCACCAGAGACACACCACCCACGCCACAGTGTCCTCAACCCCACCAGAGACACACCACCCACGCCACAGTGTCCTCAACCACTGTCCAGAGACACACCACCCACGCCACAGTGTCCTCAACCCCACCAGAGACACACCACCCACGCCACAGTGTCCTCAACCCCACCAGAGACACACCACCCACGCCACAGTGTCCTCAACCACTGTCCAGAGACACACCACCCACGCCACAGTGTCCTCAACCCCACCAGAGACACACCACCCACGCCACAGTGTCCTCAACCCCACCAGAGACACACCACCCACGCCACAGTGTCCTCAACCCCACCAGAGACACACCACCCACGCCACAGTGTCCTCAACCCCACCAGAGACACACCACCCACGCCACAGTGTCCTCAACCACTGTCCAGAGACACACCACCCACACCACAGTGTCCTCAACCCCACCAGAGACACACCACCCACGCCACAGTGTCCTCAACCCCACCAGAGACACACCACCCACGCCACAGTGTCCTCAACCCCACCAGAGACACACCACCCACGCCACAGTGTCCTCAACCCCACCAGAGACACACCACCCACGCCACAGTGTCCTCAACCACTGTCCAGAGACACACCACCCACACCACAGTGTCCTCAACCCCACCAGAGACACACCACCCACACCACAGTGTCTCCCATGCCTTTTTCCATGTGATTGACAGTGGTTTATAAGCAGTGTTTTGACTGGTTCAGTCCGGGGCGGATTGGGACGGTCAGAAGATTCTTTAAATTGAGTGGTCTAGCTTCAAATGTGGTCCTGCTCGCTTTCAGCTCTCGGAATGCTTTTGAGCAAGATGATTGAGAACACAGACATGGGTAAAAACAAGACAGCAAAAAGCAGATGTAATTTCTCATCAATCGTTTCTTTTGTTTTTTGACACACGGCACTCGCTTTGTCAAGACCCAAGATATGATATCCATTATGCACAGGAAACTCTACATAATGCATCTAACATTATCCAAGCCAATGCCTTACATAAAAAGAGGTTAAAATGCAGCATAGAGTCTTTTGCAGAGAAGTGAAAGAAATACAGAAAAGGCTGTGGCTAAACCAGTAGTAGTTTCCTGTTTACTGTAGCTTTAGCCACATCAGCCACAAACTTGGAATGACTAAACGCCTTTATGATCTGCTTAGATTCGCCTCATGATTAAAAACGAATTTGGATAAGATATGTATTTTATTTATTAAGAAAACATTAATTTTGTTTGGGTGAGGTCATTAAAAGGATCGTTCCAAAATGCCTGAAAGTGAACCAGCGTCGGGTGCCAGGGCCAGTCCAAACGTGGCCATTATGTCCCATTTGTGAGTTTCCGTGCCTCCTACAGTGTGCTGTTGTTTACGGTAAAGTGGACTGACTGTGAATAGTGTTTGCAGGTTTGTGAGAGCGGCAGTTCTGTGTTTTTGATGGTTGTGTTTGTGTTCTTGGACCAAAGCTAAGTGTTGCCTTCATGGCAGTCTGTAAACCCCAGTACTGTCTCCACAAACGTAGGTTTTTTAAAAAGACAATAAATTAGGAGATGTAATTACCTGCTAGCGCAGAGCCATCTTCAGAACTGGTGATGTGTTTTTACTTCTCGGTACAGTCTGTGGTGCGTTTACGTCTGATCTGATTACCTCTACATGTCAGTCTCTTATTGTGGTCATATTTATATGGACTGACTGTGACCATTGTGTGTTGTTTGTATATGTCTGTGATTCTTCTCAAAAATATAATATTTTTTACACTGAACCAAGCCTTGTCTGGACTTTTTTTTTTAATCCTAAAACAAATTCATTTTACTGCTCCACTAAATCAGGTTTGTTATGTCTTTTCAGCTGCTGCCTCTTGGACAGGACACTTAAAATCACACTCAAATTGCAAAATCCTTGTTAATAAAGGTTGAAAAAAGGTTTAGCTCAACTTTTTTATTCAATGGCCACAGACCAGTGGTAAATACCATGAATTCTTAAAACACACAAAAGTTTGGTTATGAAGTGAAATGTACTTTTCAGGATAATAGGGCCCAGGAAGCCTCAGGATTAAGAGAGCTCCAGTTGGTCCCCGGGCCATAGATTGGACACCTCCTGGTTTAGATGGAACGGATCGAAGATGGAAGATTCAAAATAAATATAAATATTTGTTCCAACATTTTTTAATTTACAAAAATATATATTTAAAACTTTTTTTTTCCAAGTCATTACAGCTTTTTAATAAATAAACAAATAGATAAATACATAAATAAATAAACAAATAGATAAATAAATAAATACACACATAAATAAACAAATAGATAAATAAATACATAAATAAATAAACAAATAGATAAATAAATAAACACATAAATAAATCAATAAATAAATAAGGCTCATTGTCTTTGATCAAGATTGTAGCGCCTTTTAGTGGCGCTTTCACTAAACGCGCCGGTGGTTGTTCTTCTGCCGGTGGTGCGTTCAGGTGGCGTCTCTCTGCCATAGCGACCCCTTGGGGTGGGATGTCTAATAGACAGGACCAGGCTGTTGAGGCGGTACAGGTGAATTCGAATGATGTGGTTGATCTTTTGCCATGATGCCACGCTTCTATCCTGTGGGAAGAAAAACATTGATCAAATTTCAAAAATAATATAATAAGTTAACAGATCTTTGGACATTTGTTCCACAGTATGGCATTAAACGTATCTATCTCAAGCGTGGCGTTTTTACTCTTTTTCAATTTGACGAATAATTGTGTGTAAACTATCTACATTTAAACTAAATCTAAGCAGTGAAAACACTGCAATTGAATAAATGCAAGTTATGCCTTCTGCACCCTGGGGGTTTTTGGCCAGGACTTCAGGAGTGGCCCCAGCAGCCAGTGTGTGGGGTCAGTGCCACTCTGTTATGTTTGTCACAACGTGCAGGTGGTGGAAAAAGTACTCAATTTTGTCACAAAAGTACAGGTATGTGTGCAAAAAAGTACTCAAATAAAAGTAAAAATGCCAAATGAAAAATTCTACTTAAGTAAATATGTTGAAGAACCTATTTTACGTTTTACTCTTAAAGTATTTCTTCCAGATTATGAGACCAATTTTACATATTAGATATCGTAATATTGGTAAAGAAGTGAGCTTAATTTTGGTCTAAAAAGGCCTATTCGAATTCATTTCTTTTATGTGTATTGTTGTTGAGCTTGAACTCAAAACTTTCAGGCAGAATGTCACAATCAACGTGCTAAAGGTAACACTCAAACAAAATTAAAACTACTTTTCTACTTTTCAGTCCAGTTAAAAAATGTAGTGGAGTAAAAAGTACAGATGCTTTTACTTTTGTCCTTGGTTATTTTCCACCAGTGCCCACATGTTACGTTACGTTACGTAAGGAACTTTACAACAGCCAATCAGAGCATCCGTACAGCGCACTGTTGCCATGTGTGATGTCTCTTAAAATGTAGAAAGTATCGCACAAAACCAACAGAGTTTGTGCAAACTTTTTCATTTCATCCGGCGACAATGACTGTGTAACAGCCCCTTATCTATGTGAATATAGCGCCCTCCTGTGGCCTTACAAGCAGAGTTTGTAAAAGTGTGTCATTGTTTCATCTTCTTGTTTTAGACACTTGCCTCGTCTATCGCTGTGCTTTATGCTGTGGCCTGCTGTTTTTTTGACATGTCTTGAAATCACAGAAGATTTAAAACTGTCTAATGTACAGCTGGCTTTAGGTGAGTTTAATGCCATTCCAGACAAAGCAATAACCTCTCAGGCAGGTGTCAGAAAAGTTACACAGTGAACCTTTAAACTGGTGCAAGCAAGATGTGTGGATGCAGGCTGTGTTTGAGGGCAGTGCGGGCTCAGTGTAGTGTTATAATATGATTACACTTACAGTGGTCTTCACTGTGGCGTTCATGAGCCGCTGGTAATATTTACTCAGGTCCACGTTCTCACTTTGATTAGTGGAGACCTACAAAACACATGAACACTTGTGTTATTCAACACAACCAAACAGTAAAAGTGACTGATGTGGAGGAGAGGGGCGGGGCTTACACAGGGGCGGAGGTGGAGCGCCTGACTGTGCAGCGTGGTCAGGAAGCGCTCCACATCCCAGCCGAAAGAGGACAGGTTTCCATGGCGATAGAGGCGGAAGATGTGCTGCAGGCTGTCCTGGACAAAGGCCAGCTGAGAGTTCACCTGGAGACACAAGACACAAGACACAAGAGTGAGACTGGACCGTCGCCATGGCAACGAGCGCTTTCAATCTAAATGTGTTTCATGTGGGAAGTATTCATGAGTAAACCCTATCAAAACAACACATATATCAGTATATTTATTTCCACTGATTACAATAATCAGATCCTATTTTGTCAATCATCAGCGATATGCATTTCTTTAAAGGTTCACTATGTAACTTTTCCAGGGGTCTTTTCAAGGGGTACTTTCAGATTCAATAAAAGCCAATGGTTTTGGCTGGACAAGTGAGGGGTCCGTCACCATGGAGATGTACAGCAATATGGCTTTTTTCTATGTATCAATTAATTCAAGTGCAGCTGTTTTTTTGTTCTAAAAAAGAATATAAAAAATATGCATTTCTTGTTGCAAGCAGGCTCGCCTCTCCACAGATCTCACCTGTGACATGGCCTTATCTGCGCGGGATTCATTTGACCTCTGGACCTTATGTGATTGATAAACGAGTTTCATGAGACGCATGCGCACAGGATCAAAGCCCGACTTTGACTGAGAATGACATTCTGTGGGTGATGTTTTACGGCAGAGACATAAAGCCTCGTTTGCGTCACTAGAACAGGCCTAATAATGCATAGGCACCGCACCAAATGTCTCGCACGTGGACGCGCCGCGGCCCCGCCCACTTCTCACAGCGCATTCATTCATAAAGTTCGTCCTGTGTCCCCCTGAGCGCTCCTCGCGTCTTCACCTGCTGTTCATCCAGATCAGACACGCGCTTCACACACGACACACGCACACGACACACGCACACGCACACGACACACGCACACGACACACGCACACGAGGACAGGTACGTGACAGGACACCAGCGGGACTCTGACCGCCCGATCTAATTCATAATTTAATGGAAACATCCTCAGTGCGAAATTGTGTTTTTTCAGCATTTGGAGCAGATCGATACAGTTTTGCGCAAACGCGCGATGGAATCTCAGCGTGTGTTCAGTATTCTGTAACGGAGTGCATTATCAAAGTATTCTTGCCATCACTGGAAAGAAATACCGCCAAAGTACTACGCGCTCCCGCCAAATCCAGGCCAAATAAGGACAAACACAGCAGGTCGTTTACGGCGGAGTTATTCCATCGTAAATGACAGCCATGGCCGATCCGCACGGGATGGACCTTCTGTACCTCCGTAATAATGACTATTACAAAGTGCGTGAGGTCCAGAGGTGAAACTTATCCCGTCCGGATAGGGCTTTAAATGCCATTCCAAACAAAGCATATTGCCATGGAGACTAAAGAGCAAAAAAAAGTTACATCTAGCAAACCTTGGAAAAAAAACTTAAATCTAGAGATTTTTTTTCTTGAAAATGACTCAATGTTCATATGAAGGTTTTCATGTTTGTCTAATTCTGACTGAGTTTGGTGGGAGGGCACCTGAGGTAAATATTTATCATACTTAGTACAGACTTCGTTTAAAATGACAGTAAGTAGAGCTGAGTTCTAAACAGAATCCCTCTGTGATGTCATCAATGGGCGATTGAAACTACAGGGACAATTTACAGACAACTGAAGTTTTCTGACACTTTAAACAATCATTCAATAAAATGAAGGTATTATAATGTATTATATGCTGCCAATTCCTAACTATTGTGTCATTCATATAGTTTTTGGCCTTTACAGTCAGGTTTCTGGTTGTGGAATTACCTCTAAATTTGAACGTAACATTATAAACATTGCAAAAACTGTGGGGACAAATAAGCAAAATGTTCAGTCAAATCTTAAACAGAATCACGTTCACTGTGTTTTAGTGACAAGCCTGTCATTTGCTCTTTAATTATACATAAATGAATACACCTGACAAACATGAAACATAAAAATATTCAGACTTACATTTTGTCGGTTGATGCGTCTGTAGAGTTTGTTTGGAAATGAGAAGGCTGCGCTCTTGTCCTCTCCCTGCAGAAAGACAACACTTTAGAGCCTCAGGATCCAGCACCAATTCATCTTATAGAAGATCTGAAACAAACGTTACCATCTGCTGGAGCTGTTTGAGGCAGACGTCAGTGCGCTCGCTGTAGTGCTCCAGCCAATCACAGCTCAGGCCCCCCGCCGCACTGAGACACACCAGCAAAACACAGAGCAGCATTGTGGACTGAGTGTAAGTTGAAGTTAATCAAGTATGTATCGCAGATCTATTTTTGCATAAACGTCTCTCTGATGAAAGAATAAGTCCTTGTGACGTGTTTTGGAGACAAGTACCAAAAGTAAATAGATGCTGGACATATTTATCCAGCAGACAGGAAACAGAAAAGTGAAAATGAGGGAAACAACCTAATTTCTATTTGCACGTTTCTCACAGACTGACATCAGACAGAGCAGACACACCCACCAAAGGAAGGGATGAAATACTTCTGAGCCTCCGTGAAGTACTCCTCTGTGTATTTATGAACTGGACTGTCTTAGTGAGTACCACGTCTCAAGTTTATTGAAAATAATGATTAACTGATTAACTCTGTGCTTGACCTGTGACCGGGTTCAATCAAAGCCCAGTTTTCAAGAATAAATCTGTAAAATAACTCAGAGGTCAGTGACCTGCGGTTCAACTACTCATTAAATACAGTTCAAGAAAAGAAATCTCAGAAATTGAAAGTTTTTTCTGAATAAAATTTGACTTCCTGGTTGTAAATCATGACATCACAGAAGGGTATTCTGCCAAGACTTCTCTAATGTTACAAATTAAAATATATGAGAAGAGATTTATTCTGTTAAATCAATGTATAAATTATTGGGAAAAAACAACAATAGTTTATTGTATATAATCATTCATTCATTTTCTACCACTTATTCCCCTTCCCAGGGTCACAGGCGACTGGAGCCTGTCCCAGTCACTTTGGGCCATATATATATATATATATATATATATATATATATATATATATATATATATATATATATATATATATATATATATATAACGTTTTTGTGGAACTCTGCTTTTTCAACTTTTCCTCATAAACTTGCTCCTGATTGGTGTCAAATTCACTTCTATTTACGACAGGTATTTTCTCACCAAATAAAGTCAAAACTAGAAAATCATAAAAACCTGTCGTACGCACTAAGCAGTCGGTATGTTCTACTTTTATTTGAGTTTTTTTTTTTTAGCACATACTTTCTGCTCAACACACTCTCACACACACACGCACGCACACACACACACACACACACACACACTCACACACACACACACGCACACACACACACACCACACACACACACACACACACACACACACACACACACACACACACACACACACACACACACACACACACACACACACACACACACACACACACACACACACACACACACACACACTCTCTCTCCCACACACACACACACACACACACACACACACACACACACACACACACACACACACACACACACACACACACACACACACTCTCTCTCTCTCACACACACACACTCTCTCTCTCACACACACACACACACACACACACACACACACACACACACACACACACACACACACACACACACACACACACACACACACACACACACACACACACACACACACACACACACACACACACACACATACACAGAGGTATTCCCCATGAGCATGTGGTGATATTCAGTTTCCTGTTTCAGAGGAGTGCCTCCTGTACTTTCACTTTCACTTTCTGTTCAATACAATCCAGTCTTTCATCTTTGGACTCTGCAGGTTGTGACTGAGAACGGGGACAGTTTTACGTCAGAAGTGAAAAGCAGCAGCGGTAAAGTAAAAGTAAAGTAAAAGTACAGATACAGCAAAAAAGAAAAAAAAGAAAAAACTCAAGTAAAAGAAAAAGAATCACATTTTAAAGCTTTAAAATGTACTTTAAGAGTAAAATGTAAAAGTAAAAGCTCTAGAGGCTTTTTTTTTTTTTTTTGCTCAAAGAGAACTAGAAAACAAAAAACAGGAAAGACGTTGCCTTAAATGTGCCATTTCAGCAGGTCTAAAACCGTAACAAAATATACTTTTACTTTTCAATCCAGTTCAAAAATGTAGTGGAGATACATGCTCTGAAATGTAAATGTGAAGTAAAGCAGTGACCAGGATAATCAAGTGAGAGTTAAAAAGGTTAAAGGTTAATGATTTATGACTTTGTGTAACTGACACAGATTGCAGAATCTCCAAAGAAAAGACACAAAAATGAGGAAAACAATCAGGTGTGAGAAGTGCAAATGTCTGATTATGTTTAATAACCTTTTTGTCACGATAGAATTCCTTCACAGTGGGAGTGCGAACCAAAACTTTTGCATAAGTGAGAGAAAGTTACTCCAAATGAAATATTACAGAAGTAGGAGTGAAACTTTGGTGTTTGAAAATGACTTGGAAAAGTCAATTCAAAAACAGATGAAAGTCAATGAACCTACACATGTGTGGGTTAAACTGTCCGGAGTGACTGAACGTGAGGGTGAATGGTCTGTCCTGTCCATGTCTCTGTGTCAGCCCTGGGCCCCTGTCCAGGGTGTACCGCGCCTAAGGCCCAAAGTCACTGGGACAGGCTCCAGTCACCCGTGACCCCCAACGGGAACAAGCGGTAGAAAATGAAAGAATGAACATGAGAGTCAGTGGTGAGTGATGACATTTTCACCTGTAAAAGCTCAAAACTAAAATATGAAACAGTGTGATACCAAATATAGAAGTCTACAACTCTGCAAAATCTTTAGTTTGTACCTGAAAAAAGACTATCCAGTGAAGAGTTGTAGAAAAGCACACAGTTGAACGCTGCTGGGGTCCTGACCAGAACCAGGACGTCCCACCACGAGTCTGAGCTCAGGCCTCTGCCCCGGCCTCAGGCTCGTGTTCAAGTCCCTCCAAAGCACCAGAGTACATCTGTGACACGTGAGAGGACCTCAGGGACCGGCCTCCTGCTGGTGCCAGAGTCAGGACTAAACATGGACTGGCCTCCTGCTGGTGTCAGAGTCAGGACTAAACATGGACCGGCCTCCTGCTGGTGCCAGAGTCAGGACTAAACATGGACCGGCCTCCTGCTGGTGCCAGAGTCAGGACTAAACATGGACCGGCCTCCTGCTGGTGCCAGAGTCAGGACTAAACATGGACCGGCCTCCTGCTGGTGTCAGAGTCAGGACTAAACATGGACCGGCCTCCTGCTGGTGCCAGAGTCAGGACCACACATGGACCAGCCTCCTGCTGGTGCCAGAGTCAGGACTAAACATGGACCGGCCTCCTGCTGGTGTCAGAGTCAGGACTAAACATGGACCGGCCTCCTGCTGGTGCCAGAGTCAGGACCACACATGGACCGGCCTCCTGCTGGTGCCAGAGTCAGGACTAAACATGGACCGGCCTCCTGCTGGTGCCAGAGTCAGGCCTCCTGCTGGTGCCAGAGCCTCCTGCTGGTGCCAGAGTCAGGACTAAACATGGACCGGCCTCCTGCTGGTGCCAGAATCAGGACTAAACATGGACCGGCCTCCTGCTGGTGCCAGAGTCAGGACTAAACATGGACCGGCCTCCTGCTGGTGCCAGAGTCAGGACCACACATGGACCGGCCTCCTGCTGGTGCCAGAGTCAGGACTAAACATGGACCGGCCTCCTGCTGGTGCCAGAGTCAGGACTAAACATGGACGGGCCTCCTGCTGGTGCCAGAGTCAGGACTAAACATGGACCGGCCTCCTGCTGGTGCCAGAGTCAGGACTAAACATGGACCGGCCTCCTGCTGGTGTCAGAGTCAGGACTAAACATGGACCGGCCTCCTGCTGGTGCCAGAATCAGGACTAAACATGGACCGGCCTCCTGCTGGTGCCAGAGTCAGGACTAAACATGGACCGGCCTCCTGCTGGTGCCAGAGTCAGGCCTCCGGCTGGTGTCAGAGTCAGGACCACACATGGACCGGCCTCCTGCTGGTGCCAGAGTCAGGACTAAACATGGACCGGCCTCCTGCTGGTGCCAGAGTCAGGCCTCCTGCTGGTGTCAGAGTCAGGACCACACATGGACCAGCCTCCTGCTGGTGCCAGAGTCAGGACTAAACATGGACCGGCCTCCTGCTGGTGCCAGAGTCAGGCCTCCTGCTGGTGTCAGAGTCAGGACTAAACATGGACCGGCCTCCTGCTGGTGTCAGAGTCAGGACTAAACATGGACCGGCCTCCTGCTGGTGCCAGAGTCAGGCCTCCTGCTGGTGTCAGAGTCAGGACTAAACATGGACCGGCCTCCTGCTGGTGCCAGAGTCAGGACTAAACATGGACCGGCCTCCTGCTGGTGCCAGAGTCAGGACCACACATGGACCGGCCTCCTGCTGGTGCCAGAGTCAGGACTAAACATGGACCGGCCTCCTGCTGGTGCCAGAGTCAGGACTAAACATGGACGGGCCTCCTGCTGGTGCCAGAGTCAGGACTAAACATGGACCGGCCTCCTGCTGGTGCCAGATTCAGGACTAAACATGGACCGGCCTCCTGCTGGTGCCAGAGTCAGGACTAAACATGGACCGGCCTCCTGCTGGTGCCAGAGTCAGGACCACACATGGACCGGCCTCCTGCTGGAGCCAGAGTCAGGACTAAACATGGACCGACCTCCTGCTGGTGCCAGAGTCAGGACTAAACATGGACCGGCCTCCTGCTGGTGCCAGAGTCAGGACTAAACATGGACCGGCCTCCTGCTGGTGCCAGAGTCAGGACTAAACATGGACCGGCCTCCTGCTGGTGTCAGAGTCAGGACTAAACATGGACCGGCCTCCTGCTGGTGCCAGAGTCAGGACTAAACATGGACCGGCCTCCTGCTGGTGCCAGAGTCAGGACTAAACATGGACCGGCCTCCTGCTGGTGCCAGAGTCAGGCCTCCTGCTGGTGTCAGAGTCAGGACCACACATGGACCGGCCTCCTGCTGGTGCCAGAGTCAGGACTAAACATGGACCGGCCTCCTGCTGGTGCCAGAGTCAGGCCTCCTGCTGGTGTCAGAGTCAGGACCACACATGGACCGGCCTCCTGCTGGTGCCAGAGTCAGGACTAAACATGGACCGGCCTCCTGCTGGTGCCAGAGTCAGGCCTCCTGCTGGTGTCAGAGTCAGGACTAAACATGGACCGGCCTCCTGCTGGTGCCAGAGTCAGGCCTCCTGCTGGTGCCAGAGTCAGGACTAAACATGGACCGGCCTCCTGCTGGTTTGAATTGTCTTGTGTATGAACTTTGCTCCACAAATAAACTTGCCTTGAACTCATGACCTTTCCCTCCTTATTTAAGGCGAGGCACTACAGGCAAAACTTTATTTTATTTTTTTCTATTTTTTGGTCAGTTTTCTCTCTCAGAAGTCGATATGACTTTCATGTGGAAACAACAAACTTGTCCAATCTGCTCCTAAAGATGTTTTATTCTTCCATTGAATCCACTTCATCCATAGATTTCTCTGGGACAGTGGAACTTCAAAGGCCGTTTTCTTCAAATGCATTTTTCTCTTCGGGACATAAAGATCAGCCTAAAGTAGATCCCACACCAAACTGTACAATCTGGACTCAACAAGGTTTTTCAACAAGGATTTTTTGATGTCTAATTTTAAAACTAAAAAAAACCTTTAAGCCAAAAAAATGAGGTGAAATTTGAATTTTTAGGACAATTTTCAGTCAAATCCAGTTTACTTAAAAACCAAATAAGAAATCCCAAATCGCCGCTGTAAATTGTTTTGTAACTAATGTGTAGAAAACATGTAATATATGTCATTGTTACATTTATGTGAGCAAACTACAGGAGACGTTTACAACTGATCTCCCATTCTCCTGTGTCTCACCTTGAACTATACTCAATCCTTTTGCTGAGACAAACTCTGCTCATATAAATGTAAAGTTCATTTGTGCCGACAGAGAACACGTTGGTCGTAGTACATTTTGTGTTTGGTGTGGTTTGGCCCAGTAACTACACAAATGAATAAATGAAATGAAACATGAATGAATGTGATCAAAAATAGTGTTCTTGTGACGTAGTTTCATCCAAAAATGATTTTTGTTCTGCACCTGTTTAAAAGGAAGTTTTGAAATCCACCACAAAGTTTCACCGTGTCTCTTCATTTGAGTGGATTTCACTGACGAGTCAAAGAATCACCAAGAAGCACTTTGTATACTGAAAGTGAGAATAAAAGTGTTAAAACTGTTATCTGAGTAAATACACCGGTCTGACTCTGAGTCTCCTCTCTGTGTCTCCTCTGTCTGTCTCCTCTCTGCGTCTCCTCTCTGTGTCTCCTCTCTGTGTCTCCTCTCTGTGTCTCCTCTCTGTGTCTCCTCTGTCTCCTCTCTGTGTCTCCTCTGTCTGTCTCCTCTCTGCGTCTCCTCTGTCTGTCTCCTCTCTGTGTCTCCTCTGTCTGTCTCCTCTCTGCGTCTCCTCTGTCTGTCTCCTCACTCTGTCTCCTCTCTGCGTCTCCTCTGTCTGTCTCCTCTCTGTGTCTCCTCTGTCTGTCTCCTCTCTGTGTCTCCTCTGTCTGTCTCCTCTCTGAGTCTCCTCTGTCTGTCTCCTCTCTCCTCTCCTCTGTCTGTCTCCTCTCTGTGTCTCCTCTCTGTGTCTCCTCTCTGTGTCTCCTCTCTGTGTCTCCTCTCTGTGTCTCCTCTCTGTGTCTCCTCTCTGTGTCTCCTCTGTCTGTCTCCTCTCTGTGTCTCCTCTCTGTCTGTCTCCTCTCTGTGTCTCCTCTGTCTGTCTCCTCTCTGTGTCTCCTCTGTCTGTCTCCTCTCTGTGTCTCCTCTGTCTGTCTCCTCTCTGCGTCTCCTCTGTCTGTCTCCTCTCTGTGTCTCCTCTCTGTGTCTCCTCTCTGCGTCTCCTCTCTGTGTCTCCTCTCTGTGTCTCCTCTCTGCGTCTCCTCTCTGTGTCTCCTCTCTGTGTCTCCTCTCTGTGTCTCCTCTCTCTGTGTCTCCTCTCTGTGTCTCCTCTCTGTGTCTCCTCTGTCTGTCTCCTCTCTGTGTCTCCTCTCTGTGTCTCCTCTGTCTGTCTCCTCTCTGTGTCTCCTCTCTGTGTCTCCTCTCTGTGTCTCCTCTCTGTGTCTCCTCTCTATGTCTCCTCTCTGTGTCTCCTCTCTGTGACTCCTCTCTGTGTCTCCTCTCTGTGTCTCCTCTCTGCGTCTCCTCTCTGCGTCTCCTCTGTCTGTCTCCTCTCTGCGTCTCCTCTCTGTGTCTCCTCTCTGTGTCTCCTCTCTGTGTCTCCTCTCTGTGTCTCCTCTCTGTGTCTCCTCTCTGTGTCTCCTCTCTGTGTCTCCTCTGTCTGTCTCCTCTCTGTGTCTCCTCTCTGCGTCTCCTCTCTGTCTGTCTCCTCTCTGTGTCTCCTCTCTGTGTCTCCTCTCTGTGTCTCCTCTCTCTGTCTCCTCTCTGTGTCTCCTCTCTGTGTCTCCTCTCTGTGTCTCCTCTCTGTGTCTCCTCTCTGTGTCTCCTCTCTGTGTCTCCTCTCTGTGTCTCCTCTCTGTGTCTCCTCTGTCTGTCTCCTCTCTGCGTCTCCTCTCTGTGTCTCCTCTCTGTGTCTCCTCTCTGTGTCTCCTCTCTGTGTCTCCTCTGTCTGTCTATGTCTCCTCTGTCTGTCTCCTCTCTGTGTCTCCTCTCTATGTCTCCTCTCTGTGTCTCCTCTCTGTGTCTCCTCTCTGTGTCTCCTCTCTGTGTCTCCTCTCTGTGTCTCCTCTCTGCGTCTCCTCTGTCTGTCTCCTCTCTGTGTCTCCTCTGTCTGTCTCCTCTCTGTGTCTCCTCTGTCTGTCTCCTCTCTGTGTCTCCTCTGTCTGTCTCCTCTCTGCGTCTCCTCTGTCTGTCTCCTCTCTGTGTCTCCTCTGTCTGTCTCCTCTCTGTGTCTCCTCTCTGTGTCTCCTCTCTGTGTCTCCTCTCTGTGTCTCCTCTCTGTGTCTCCTCTCTGTGTCTCCTCTGTCTGTCTCCTCTCTGTGTCTCCTCTCTGTGTCTCCTCTGTCTGTCTCCTCTCTGTGTCTCCTCTCTGTGTCTCCTCTCTGTGTCTCCTCTGTCTGTCTCCTCTCTGTGTCTCCTCTCTGCGTCTCCTCTGTCTGTCTCCTCTCTGCGTCTCCTCTCTGCGTCTCCTCTGTCTGTCTCCTCTCTGCGTCTCCTCTCTGCGTCTCCTCTCTGTGTCTCCTCTTCTGTGTCTCCTCTCTGTGTCTCCTCTCTGTGTCTCCTCTCTGTGTCTCCTCTGTCTGTCTCCCTCTCTGTGTCTCCTCTGTCTGTCTCCTCTCTGTGTCTCCTCTCTGTGTCTCCTCTGTCTGTCTCCTCTCTGTGTCTCCTCTCTGTGTCTCCTCTCTGTGTCTCCTCTCTGTGTCTCCTCTCTGTGACTCCTCTGTTTGTCTCCTCTCTGTGTCTCCTCTGTCTGTCTCCTCTCTGTGTCTCCTCTCTGCGTCTCCTCTCTGTGTCTCCTCTCTGCGTCTCCTCTCTGTGTCTCCTCTCTGCGTCTCCTCTCTGTGACTCCTCTCTATGACTCCTCTCTCTTTCTCCTCTGTCTGTCTCCTCTCTGTGTCTCCTCTCTGTGTCTCCTCTGTCTGTCTCCTCTCTGTGTCTCCTCTGTCTGTCTCCCTCTCTGTGTCTCCCTCTGTCTGTCTCCTCTCTGTGTCTCCTCTCTCTGTCTCCTCTGTCTGTCTCCTCTCTGTCTCCTCTCTGTGTCTCCTCTGTCTGTCTCCTCTCTGCGTCTCCTCTGTCTGTCTCCTCTCTGTGTCTCCTCTGTCTGTCTCCTCTCTGTGTCTCCTCTCTGTGTCTCCTCTGTCTGTCTCCTCTCTGTGTCTCCTCTCTGTGTCTCCTCTCTGCGTCTCCTCTCTGCGTCTCCTCTGTCTGTCTCCTCTCTGTGTCTCCTCTGTCTGTCTCCTCTGTCTGTCTCCTCTCTGTGTCTCCTCTCTGCGTCTCCTCTCTGTGTCTCCTCTCTGTGACTCCTTTCTGTGTCTCCTCTCTGTGACTCCTTTCTGTGTCTCCTCTCTGTGACTCCTTTCTGTGTCTCCTCTCTGTGTCTCCTCTGTATGTCTCCTCTCTCTTCTGTCTCTCTCTGTGTGTCCTCTCTCTGTGTCTCTCTCCCTCTCTGCGTCTCCTCTCTGTGTCTCCTCTCTATGTCTCCTCTGTCTGTCTCCTCTCTGTGTCTCCTCTCTCTGCGTCTCCTCTGTCTGTCTCCTCTCTGTGTCTCCTCTGTCTGTCTCCTCTCTGCGTCTCCTCTGTCTGTCTCCTCTCTGTGTCTCCTCTCTGAGTCTCCTCTCTGAGTCTCCTCTCTGCGTCTCCTCTGTCTGTCTCCTCTCTGTGTCTCCTCTGTCTGTCTCCTCTCTATGTCTCCTCTGTCTGTCTCCTCTCTGCGTCTCCTCTCTGTGTCTCCTCTCTGTGACTCCTCTCTCTGTCTCCTCTCTGTGTCTCCTCTCTGCGTCTCCTCTCTGCGTCTACTCTCTGTGTCTCCTCTGTCTGTCTCCTCTCTGTGTCTCCTCTCTGTGTCTCCTCTGTCTGTCTCCTCTCTGTGTCTCCTCTCTGTGTCTCCTCTGTCTGTCTCCTCTCTGTGTCTCCTCTGTCTGTCTCCTCTCTGTGTCTCCTCTCTGTGTCTCCTCTCTGTGTCTCCTCTCTGTGTCTCCTCTGTCTGTCTCCTCTCTGTGTCTCCTCTGTCTGTCTCCTCTCTGTGTCTCCTCTCTGTGTCTCCTCTCTGTGTCTCCTCTCTGTGTCTCCTCTCTATGTCTCCTCTGTCTGTCTCCTCTCTGTGTCTCCTCTCTGTGTCTCCTCTCTATGTCTCCTCTGTCTGTCTCCTCTCTGCGTCTCCTCTCTGCGTGTCGCAGAAGCAGAGTTGGCCCTCACTCTAAAGCAGGGCTCTTTATTTATTTTCCAGGGGCCAGATTTGTCAGAGGGCAGAGCGTAGGATTTACAGAACCACAATTGAATGTACATTTTCTATAAGATCCACCTGTTGAGTTGTTACTCACAGTGATGCACACAATGGGCACAACTAACAAGGTACGACTCCAAACCTAAAATCCAGCTCTGACAAAATCAACCACGTATAGTGCCCTCCTGGCCCACATGAACTGTCTGCCCTGAATAAACCACCACATACAAGTTCCTGGGTCTAGATCTGGACAGTGGAAAGACTGCAGAATTCTACAGCTTTTTCCACAATGTAGTTGCAGACTTTGGCCACCAGAGGATGCCCTCTGCCCATTCACAATGGGACTGTGCTCGTATTGACTCAGTAACTAACTCACTATGAATTTAAATGTGGCTATTACAATTACGTGGTTAGAATTACTCATTTGGCTACAAACACAGGCTTAAAGGTGACTCAAGAAAAAAAAAGAAAAGAAAAAAACAAACAAACATGGAGCAATAACCCGCTGTAATCCCACATTTTAAAACATTGTCCAGATGACTACCTTTGAAACCACAATAACAACTTAAGGTTGGACGAGGGTCTCTATATTAAAGGTGAATAGGAAGAAAAAAATCATAAATTCAAAGATTGAAATTTCTGCTGTAGTTTACTAACATGAATTTTCTTAAAAATGCATTTTAAGAAAACGGCCTTTGAAGTTCCAATGTCTCAGAGAAATTAATGGATGAAGTGGATTAAATGAAATAATAAAACATCTTTAGGAGCAGATTGGACAAGTTTGTTGAAAGCAGATGTGTTGAGAAAGCAAACTAACCAAAAAAAACCTGCCTGTAGTGTCTCGCCTTAAAATATTAAAATATACATTTTAAGAACTTATGGAGGAGAAATTAGACAACATTAAATTAAATGTAGAGATAAATAATTATTGTTTTCTAAATATTTAGACATTTCGGTGCGGAAAGCAGGGGGCCGAGCCTACAAATACGTCACATCCGCTACGTACTTCCTGTTTGAGAATTGGCGCGATGTCCGCCATGACTGCTCCAAACAACAAATATTACGATACAGCCTCAATCAAGGGACATAAGGTAAAGCCCGCCAACCTTTCCTGATGTTGTTTAGTCTGTTTGGTGTTGTGGTTGTGCTGTGGTGCAGTCAGGTGTTGTTTGTGGCTTGTGTTGGTGTTGTGGTTGTGTTGTGGTGCAGTCAGGTGTTGTTTGTGGCTTGTTTTGGTGTTGTGGCGCAGTCAGGTGTTGTTTGTGGCTTGTTTTGGTGTTGTGGTTGTGCTGTGGCGCAGTCAGGTGTTGTTTGTGGCTTGTTTTGGTGTTGTGGTTGTGCTGTGGTGCAGTCAGGTGTTGTTTGTGGCTTGTTTTGGTGTTGTGGTTGTGTTTGTGGCTTGTTTTGGTGCTGTGGTTGTGTTGTGGCGCAGTCAGGTGTTGTTTGTGGCTTGTTTTGGTGTTGTGGTTGTGCTGTGGTGCAGTTTCCTGACTATTGTTTGTGGCTAGTTTTGGTGTTGTGGTTTGCTGTGGTTTCTATGTCTTGATTTATATGATTTTTGTAATGTTTTATTGAGATTTGGAATTTCTGTATTTGTCGCTGTCTGGATTGGTAGAATCAATGGATTGGTTGGCTGGGTATAGAAATAGCCTTCACTCTTTCACACATAAAGCCCCGTCTCCTTCTCTGTGTAGGGCCTAATAAACTTTACCCGAGCCGCCTAATCCCAGTAAACACTCCACAAGCGCAACCCATCAAACAAAATGGTCAAATGTTAAGGGCAAGTGGAACCCACTTGCCCTTAACATTTGACCATCACACATCTGTCCAGCCAAGGCGGATGAGGATCTTCAAGATGTGAATGGTTTTGACCAGGCATAGGACCAGGCATAGGACCAGGCATAGGACCAGGCATAGGACCAGGCACAGGACCAGGCACAGGACCAGGCACAGGACCAGGCACAGGACCAGGCATAGGACAAGGCATAGGACAAGGCATAGGACCAGGCATAGGACAAGGCATAGGACCAGGCATAGGACCAGGCATAGGACCAGGCATAGGACCAGGCATAGGACCAGGCATAGGACCAGGCATAGGACCAGGCACAGGACCAGGCACAGGACCAGGCACAGGACCAGGCACAGGACCAGGCACAGGACCAGGCACAGGACCAGGCACAGGACCAGGCACAGGACCAGGCATAGGACCAGGCGTTAGGGTAAGGAGGTCAGACAGGGTCATGAACACATCTCCTACCAAGATGAACGACGGTCTCCAAGATGGACGAGGGTCTCCAAGATGGACAACGGTCTCCAAGATGGACAACGGTCTCCAAGATGAACGACGGTCTCCAAGATGGACAACGGTCTCCAAGATGATGTGTTTGAAAATGTACTGCTAAGCTTGAATGCAACGCTCCTGTGTCTAACCCCTTTGCAGGTTTTGTGATTGTCATATGTTAATTTGAGAGTACTGCTAAGCAATATGCAACTCTCATAAATGACTAACCATTTTTTGCAGGTTTTGTGTGCTTGCTAATGCATTGCTAAGCTAAAACATATCTTGAGATTACAGCTAAATTTAAATGCAACTCTCAATAAGTTTTGCTCAGTGATTTGTTTCGTAATGTATTGCTAAGCTAACATTTAGTTTGAGAGTATCGCTAAGCTTGAATGCAACTCTCATGTGTCTAACCCCTTTGCAGGTTTAGTGAGTCTACTAGGCCAAGGAGACACTGTATATGTTCAGGGTAAGCTGTAAGATCAGACAGGTACACAGGCCATAACACAGATGGATGCAGCGATAGGTCCATACACACTCCACAATCACAACTCATACAAAAGGTTAGAGTAAGGAGTAGGGTCAGACAGGTACGAGGGTCTTCAAGACGGACGGGGGTCTTCAAGACGGACGGGGGTCTTCAAGACGGACGAGGGTCTTCAAAACTGAGATGTGGTCTTTGAAATGTATTACTGTATAACTCTCACGTGTCTATTCTCATTGCTAGTTTTGTTTGTCTCATGCTAATTTGAGAGAACTGCTAAGCTTAAATGCAACTCTCAGTGTAACTAACCATTTGATTTGCAGGTTTTGTGAATGATAATGACTATTTTTCTTACTGCTATTTCTCTGTGCATGCTCTAACTGTACAAACACTACTAACACTAACTCTTCACTGGGCGGTGGGTTTAATCCAGCCACAAAGGGGCCTGTGCGTCCTCTTTGTGCCAGTCCCCAGCCTGGACAAATGGAGAGGGTTGCTTCGGCATAAAACCCACCTCTTCTCTTTGTTTGTGGGATTCTTTGTTACAATGTTCTAATATACTGTTGTGATTTAACCTAATTCTTCTACAGGTTACACTGCACTTACATAATATTCAGTGAAATGTTATGCTCTATCCACTAGCCATTATCCTGCTGCTGATCCTATACACATCTTTTGTATGTGTAGTTTTAATCAGACATGTTACCGTGTTTTCCACAGAACAGGTCACAGGAAGTAGGAATGACTTTTATTTGGTCTGTCATTTGTCTGGTCTTTAAATGCAAATTTAACTTTGAATGCACATTAAATGATTTGCTGAAAAACCCTGTACTTGCTTATTTTAGGAAATGTCTGTGTCTAATCTCTTAAACCTGACCCTTCCACAAGTTATTACACCAGACCACGATGTTATGGTGATGAAATAGTAAAATGATGTCATGGCTGATTGGGATTGCTTTGTCTGCTGCACTGTTGAAGTTCTGTAATGTGTAACCTTTCCCCCACAGGAAGCTCCAATGTTAGAATAATGGGCTTAAGGAAGTTCATGTCTTCTTAATGCTTCATCTGTTTTGTAGAGTAATCTAACAATGTTACACACACATTTTGTATCATGAACATTAATGACATCGCAACATTCTAGTGGCCATTTTAAATAAAGAACAAGGAAGGGTTGCTGTGTCAACATAATCATATCCTGAAAAGTAAGTTCAATATATCATAAATGAACTAAGGCAGAGGGGGGCAAACTAAGGCCCGGGGGCCACATGCGGCCCTTTTGGCATTTTGATCCGGCCCGCAAAGCATTCAATAAAAAATTGTATGAGTTAGGTGTGGTGCATTTGTCATTTTATAGTTTCCTGAGCAGCTGCTTGTTCATTAAAAATCAGTTTTGAGAACAGCCACCAC
This sequence comes from Rhinogobius similis, assembly GCA_019453435.1. Taxonomy (NCBI): domain Eukaryota; kingdom Metazoa; phylum Chordata; class Actinopteri; order Gobiiformes; family Gobiidae; genus Rhinogobius; species Rhinogobius similis. Next base: position 39,115,759 of record CM033631.1, read on the forward strand.
TAGAATAACACCAAACTTTGATGCATTGGATAAAAGGAGTGATCAACTGCACTGTTCCCACTAAATAAAGGTAATGATTTTTGCTATTCTGTAGTAATTTTTTGTGTATTTTAGGCATTAAGTCTATGTGTAGTAGTATGTGTGTAAAATGGTCCGGCCCCCAGGCAAGTGTAAAAATCCAATGTGGCCCTTGCGTCAAAATAATTGCCCACCCCTGAACTAAGGTCAAGTCCGAATGTGTTTGTCAAAAGGGAGTATAAATATTCCAAATCTTGATCATGTGAACATTTCAGATCTAGGGCCTGTTACTGTACAGACCATTCAATGTTTTCCAAAGAAATACTTTAAGAGAAAATGTTGAACCATAAAGTGTTTTTGTAATGTTTCAGCAAATGTGACAGATGTCTATTTGGGAGGAAGTTCTTATTCTCTGTCACCGTTCACACACAGATATGGATTGCACTGTTAAATGTTGAATATGTATATATAAAGGTGTCAAAGTTTACGTGTTAACTCGTGTGATCAGTCATAGAAAACAAATGCATTCATCAGGAATGAATCACATGGTTTGATTAGACGAAACATGCGCTTTAGAACAGCGGGAGGCTTTACCTGAGAAGGAGGAGGGAACAGGAGCAGCTGGAGCTTCATTTCTACACAATGATCAGTCCTCACGTAGACGAGCGCGGAGCAGGGTTTGACTTTGCGCCACCGCAGAAATGATCAGAGACACTGGGGACCTCATGTGGAACCACTCTCTCCGGGACAGAACAAAACACACGTGAGTGACCGGGCCAAACGTTTAACCAAACTATTACAGAGCACTCAGCAGCAGCTGCCTTGTAATGTTCTAAAATATAATAAAGTGCTGAGACTTGATTCTTAGGATTTATACATTCATGACCCTAATAAACCGCTATATTAAAGGATGCAAACCAGCAGTTGTTTTATCCTGAACACCTAATGTTTGTGGGAGACCGTATTTCTGTTGTTTATATTCTATTGTTTCAAACGTTAGTCCTTTTTTATCTAAAATTTGCACAAACATTTTAAACCCTTTTGATGTCATGCTTTGAAAGTACATGGCTTGGACGGCTCTGGATCCCTCTTATTTCCCTCAGTATCGGCAGTTCTTTTCCCAAGTTACAAAACTGTATTACTTTCTTCCACAATTTAAGTATATTCTTAGTCCATTTGTTATAAGGGCTAATCCTTATTTGGAAGTGTCAGTAGTTTCCAACAATTACATTTTTTAATATCTATTGATGGATTTGATTGTTCTGCCATTGTTGTAGAGCTATAATTTGGGATGCGGAGTAATCATTTTGTAAGTTGGGTACTGCCATTCCTCCCATATTTTTTTAGTTAATTTAAGCATTTTAAATCAAATTATTTTCCTTTGGTTACCCCAGATATATTTTAACAGTATTTGACCCCATCTCTTAAAGGGTTCAATATACAACGGCAATGCTTTGAACAGAAAAGGAAATCTCGGGCGTACGTTCATTCTGATTGTATCAAACTTTCCTCTTAGACTTAATGGGATTAAACTCCACCTGTTAAAGTCTTGTTTTACCAGGGATTCTAAATAATTATAGTTCTAATTATAGAGCTGATCTACATTTTTTTGGAATCTGCACTCCCAAATATTTGATCTTTTTCTTATCCATTGCCACTGATATTCCTTTGTTTCATCTGCAATAGGTTTACCAAAGCTTCACATTTATCCTTGTTTAATGTATAGAGACCAGAGAGACCAAGCTACTCCTCTATAGTTTTCAGTGCAGGGAGGGTCTTATCCAAATCTTGTAAATATAATATTATATCTGCATGCATATTTTTAAATCATTTTACATTTTTCGTGCTGTGATATTAGTACAAAAACTCAGAACACATGTCCATGTTATCCACTTTTTATTCCATCTTACCCGCTTTGGTCTTGTGCAAAATGACAGTTTCATATATGCTACAGGCACAAACATAGCCCTCTGTGAGTGCGAGAAGGCAACATTTAGTTCCGTTTTTACAATAATAATGGTGTAAACTGGAATTATTCAATATTTATGATACATACAGACATATTTAACTTAAAATATTCCTCAAGTAATGTTCTTTACATACAGTACATAATAATGGTCCAGCATGCATATTTGTAGATAGCTGGTGTGAAAGCAGAGGAGAGGAGCAGAGGGGAGGAGCAGAGGAGAGGAGAGGAGCAGAGGAGAGGAGAGGAGCAGAGGGGAGGGTCACAGGAGCAGAGGAGAGGGTCACAGGAGCGGAGAGGGGAGGAGCAGAGGGGAGGGTGAGGGTCACAGGAGCAGAGGGGAGGAGCAGAGGAGAGGAGCAGAGGGGAGGAGCAGAGGAGAGGAGAGGAGCAGAGGAGAGGAGAGGAGCAGAGGGGAGGAGAGGAGCAGAGGGGAGGAGAGGAGAGGAGCAGAGGAGAGGGTCACAGGAGCAGAGGAGGGGAGCAGAGGGAGGAGAGGAGCAGAGGGGAGGGTGAGGGTCACAGGAGCAGAGGAGAGGGTCACAGGAGCAGAGGAGGGGAGCTGAGGGTGGTGAGGAGCAGAGGGAGGGTGAGGGTCACAGGAGCAGAGGAGAGGGTCACAGGAGCAGAGGAGGGGAGCAGAGGGAGGAGAGGAGCAGAGGGGAGGGTGAGGGTCACAGGAGCAGAGGAGAGGGTCACAGGAGCAGAGGAGAGGGGAGGAGCAGAGGGGAGGGTCACAGGAGCAGAGGGGAGGAGAGGAGCAGAGGGGAGGGTCACAGGAGCAGAGGAGAGGGGAGGAGCAGAGGGGAGGGTCACAGGAGCAGAGGGGAGGGTCACAGGAGCAGAGGAGAGGATCAGGAGCAGAGGGGAGGGTCACAGGAGCAGAGGAGAGGGTCATAGGAGCAGAGGGGAGGGTCACAGGAGCAGAGGGGAGGGTCACAGGAGCAGAGGGGAGGGAGGAGCAGAGGGAGGGTCACAGGAGCAGAGGGAGGGTCACAGGAGCAGAGGAGAGGGAGGAGCAGAGGGGAGGGTCACAGGAGCAGAGGGAGGGTCACAGGAGCAGAGGAGAGGGGAGGAGCAGAGGAGAGGGTCACAGGAGCAGAGGGGAGGGTCACAGGAGCAGAGGAGAGGGGAGGAGCAGAGGAGAGGGTCACAGGAGCAGAGGAGAGGGGAGGAGCAGAGGGGAGGGTCACAGGAGCAGAGGAGAGGGTCACAGGAGCAGAGGGGAGGGTCACAGGAGCAGAGGAGGGGAGGAGCAGAGGGGAGGGTCACAGGAGCAGAGGAGAGGGTCATAGGAGCAGAGGGGAGGGTCATAGGAGCAGAGGGGAGGGTCACAGGAGCAGAGGGGAGGGTCACAGGAGCAGAGGGGAGGGTCACAGGAGCAGAGGGGAGGGTGAGGGTCATAGGAGCAGAGGGGAGGGTGAGGGTCATAGGAGCAGAGGGGAGGGTGAGGGTCATAGGAGCAGAGGGGAGGGTGAGGGTCATAGGAGCAGAGGGGAGGGTGAGGGTCATAGGAGCAGAGGGGAGGGTCACAGGAGCAGAGGGGAGGGTCACAGGAGCAGAGGAGAGGGGAGGAGCAGAGGGGAGGGTCACAGGAGCAGAGGGGAGGGTCATAGGAGCAGAGGATGCAGACAGAGGGTGAAAAAATATCCCAAACCAAACCTGTAAAAATATATGCATCTACAGTTTGTCAACAAATCAAAACCTAGAAATGTTCATTTGATATTAATATTCTTTCTGGGATTTGTTTTACATTAAAAAAGCCTAATTTGCATATAAAACAAATATACTTAAGTACTCAAAAATTCAGATTATAAGACATGTATTATAATGCCTCATTTCAAATTCTACATAAGACAGTTTAAACATAAATATGTAAATACACAAAAACAGAGACATATAGAACATGTTTTTGTCTGAAATGAATGGACGCCGGGCCTGGTGGCCACACAGCACAGCCTTTGGTGCTACACAGTCATCAAGTTCAAATGACTCTGATAAGGAATCATTTTGCAACATTTGAGTAGATTTAACTTGGCAAGTAAAACATCTACCAACGGAACAATACTTTTTGTACTTAAAAAAACATCTGTTGTTTGAATTAGCAAAAGTTAGTCGATTAGTAGATCATTTTACTTGTCAAATCAAAATAAAATGTTAAGTCAAGTACTTTTTAAGTGTAGTGTCACAATATTAAAATTGATTGATTGAATTGGATTCTAAATTCAATGTCACTATAAATAAAGGTAACTAAAAGTATTCAGGAAAGGTTCAAATTTGTCATAGTGGATACTTCTGACAAGCCCTAATGGTGCACATTCCACTCCGCAGACGTAGCTCGTGTGTGATCAGCACGCTGGGCTCTGTTGTGCTTTCAGGTGGTCAGAGTTTGCAGAAACTTTCCGTCTCAGAGAAGGTCAGAGGGCCGAGGACACCGTCTCTCCCATCTCGACATTTGATCTACCGACACAAAAGAACTGTCACCTGATGTATATTTGAGATGATCTGAACATACTATTGATGGGATTTGAAGATGCACTGACATCGGCATGTGTTACTGTGAGTGGGGTCATTTCACCACAGATCTGACCCGTACCTTGGCCTTGTCTCTATGGAAATAAATAAACTGAATGTGAAACTCACCTTCCAACCACCGCCCCGAGCCACCCACACATCATTCACCTCATTTCACTAAAACTTAACATAAATGAAGTTCATCATTTTTCCCCCAATGCAACTATGCCCTTTGTACTGGTGCTATGCTAGCAAACATGGAGACATGTGGAGTTTGCACCCTGTGTGTGAGTTGGTTTGATGGGGCAGACCGGAGCACCGGGAGGAAACCCAAACAGAGCGGGGACCCAGAGGTAAAATCCTCTAGATCTTGTAATCCTGACCAAACCTAACACAAAAATCTACAGATGCAACCACTGCACCTGAGGAGATGTGGTGTTGAAGGATGGGTCAAATGCAGAGGACAGAGTTCCCTCTAAAAAGAACATCCTTTGGAAGTGTCTAATTCACTCCCATCTCTAATCTGAGTTATACAAACACCTTTATTTTGCAGCATATTTTTAATTGACACAAAAATGGGTTCCTTGCACAGATATTTTACCCTGATTCAAATGAAGTGTAGTTCATTTATTAACTGAGGTTTGTGAGCAGGATCATGCCTCTATTTCCCAGAAGCCAGTGTAACACCTCAGTCACCGGCTGTCTCCGTTCTCTCAACCCGCCCTCCTTCCCTTTCAATATAACCTGCTTTTTTCAGCATCCATTCTCCTAAAGAGGGGTCCCGACTTGGCTGGGCAGATCACCAAGACAGAGCCCCCACACTGAGTCTCTCCACCAGCCGTGGCACATCACCCTCTCTCACTTCAATAAACATTTGTTGTTATCTTTGTTGTGGCGTGGTCCTTGCTAGTGAAATTATGTTTTGTTTGAATGGAATCCCTCTATTATCAAATGGTCTGAGAACTCAGCGCATATTTTTTTCAATCCAATTTATTTTTGTACCGCCCAAAATCAGTTTCTTCGATAGGCCGTCCTGCCCACTTTCGTTTGTGCGTAAGTTTAAGTGTCCTAGACGTGTGTGTGTTTATGCTGTGTGTGTCTGTACGTGTGTGTGTGTCTGTATGTGTGTGTGCGTGTTTGTGTGTGTCTCTGCGTGCGTGTGTGTGTGTGTCTATACGTGTGTGTGTGTTTGTGTGTGTCTGTGCGTGTGTGTCTGTGTCTATACGTGTATTTCTGTGCGTGTGTGTGTGTGTGTGTGTGTGTGTGTGTCTGTATGTGTGTGTCTATACGTGTATGTCTGTGCGTGTCTGTGTCTGTGCATAACTGTCTGTGTGTGTGTCTGTCCGTGTGTGTGTGTGTGTGTGTGTGTCTATACGTGTGTGTGTTTGTGGTGATGGGTCTCACAGGAGGAAACTCGCTCTCATCGTCCAGGCGCACAGGTCCAGCTGCCAGCTCATGCTCTGGGATCACCTCCCCTTCTCTGCAGCCGCCGTCCTCACTGTAGCCTGCCCCCACAGCCAGAGATAAAACACACACACACACACACATAACAGTCAGTCAGAGGAACCAGCCAGTTCCCCTTGCTATTGTCACAGGGACAGTGGCTGAAGTTTACCTGTGAGCGTAGCTGTAGTGAGGCCCGGGGCGGGGGGTAAGGCAGCAGTGGCAGCGTACGTGGGACAAGAGGTTCCTGGTCCTGAGGAATCTGACGCCTCTGGGACTTTCACTTCACTTTGGTCCTGAAGCTCCTCTAAAAGTCTGTGAGGAAAAAGACAAAAGAACAACTGAATACATGAGAAAGATGAGTGAAACAGCACAGAGAGAGAGAGAGCAAAGAGAGAGAGGGAGAGAGCAAAGAGAGAGAAAGACAGACAGAGGTAAGACAGAGGAGAAGGAGAGAGAGAGGAGGGGGAGAGAGAAAAGAAAGAAAGAAGAAAGAGAGAGAGGAAGGGAGGGAGAGAGCGACACATGGAGAGAGGAGAGCGGGAGACAGAGGATAGAGAGAAAAAGAGACAGAGAGAAAGGGATGGGGGAAGAGGGAAGGAGAGGAGGGGTGGGGGAGACACAAAGAGAGGAGAGAGGGAGTCAGAGGAAAGAGAAAGAGAAAGAGGAGTGGCAGAAAGAGACAGCAGAGAAACAGAAACAGATAAATCCAAAACAGAGATGATGAGAGAAAGATGAGAGTAAGGCACAGATGAGAGAGAGCGAGAGGAGAGATAAAAGACTCAAATGAGAGACAGGAGAGATAGTAAGAGAGAGAAAGAGAGAGGGAGGGGATAGGGAGAGAGAGACACAGAGAGAGAGGAGAGACAGAAGGTAGGAGGAGACAAAGACAAAGCCCTCAGACTCACTGGTGTGAGTGGGACAGCTGGCACTTGCCGCCCTCTGCTGGGTCAAAGGTGTAGACGTACAGCGTTCCGTCACATGTAGCGACGAGCAGACGTGGAAGCTTCTGGATCCTGCACACACACCAGGATCAGTTTGATAAGCACATCCACATATGTTCAGCACACGCCCCGGTCCCTCCTTACACAGCCAGGGCGCACGTGTTCCTGTGGCCGGCCGAGGGCAGCTGGGCCGTGGCGAAGGCGCGGTCCTGGCTCATCATGTCGGACACCGGGGCTGGGAGGTAGGTGCTGGCAGCCGAGAACATCCTGCCCACGTAGGAGCCCCACGAAGACCCCTCGTCCTCCAGACTGGACACACACACACGCACGCACACGGCCTGCTCAAAACTAGACTAAGACATCAGGCTTTTCAGAAAAGATTGTAAGTTTAAAATAAATCAAATCTGGCTTTCAATATTAGGAGCAGCAGAGAATGGCATACATTTGCAATCCTTTGTAAACAACAAATGTCTCTGAAAACAAATGCTATTGCTAATAAAAAACAAAAAAAAAAAAAAAAATTGACCTTTATATTTAACCAGAAAAGTCACACTGAGATTTAGACTCTCTTTTTCAGGGGAGTCCTGGCCGCAGAGGCAGTACCATGCACCATGTTTTAGTGGTACTGGAATCCGGAGCAACCTATGCAAACACGGGAGAACATGCAAGGTTCCACGCTGTCTAAATTTTCTTTTTTTTCTTTCTTTTTTTTTTTACTATTCCGGCTTTGGACATCTTCAGACATGTTAGCATGTAATATTACCTGTATTTCATGTAATTCCTCAGTTGAATGGAAAGTGAACATATCCTGCAGTTGTGTGGCTTTAAACTGCCTTTAAACATGCTTTGGTCTCCTTGGCATTAGTATTTCAAATCAGTTTAAAACTACACCTCCTTTTGCACTGAGGTATTTAGCTGTGGGAGTGCCCTCTGCTGTCAGTGGGAATGGACAATGAAAACATTAATATGCAATGTAGCTCATAGACATCAGACGGGGCAATGGAGAGATTCATTCTTTCCCTCTTCACCTGTAAAAAATGTTTACGTCGTCTGAATTCCAGTGCAGATTTTCATGAAAAATCACGGTCACCAGTTGCATGGAAGGCACCATAATAGAGAGCTATGTATTGGTCATGAGCCCAGTTTGTGCGCATAAACGCTCCAAACGAGACTGGTGAGAATTTACAATTGTCCAAGAGAGTTTAAATTGAATTGAGGATCTCCAGCTATGTTTCTGATGAGGAAACAATGTTATCACATGGATTAAAGCTCAAAAAGTCAATATGGCATTCTATGTTTAAATGACTATAAAATATAAAAAAAAAACTGGGACATGAAATGTGCATTTACAAAACACCAACACATGAGTGAAGCTCCACTAGCTCGGATTTGGTCTAATACTCGACTATCAACCCCTGCCCCAGGTTAACAACAATTTTGGCACTGGATGTGACGGAGTGGACTTCCACTCAAACCTGTCCATACGGCGTCTGCAGCTCCACTCTCTTGGCTCACGCTGCTGACACTAGGCATATACCAATAGGGGGCAGAGTTTGGAACTGTGGAGATGAATACACACTGTACAATAACACTGTGGTTCTCAACCTTTTTCAATCACAACATCCATAAAGCAACCCTTGGCATTTGCGACCCCTAACCACAAAAATAAGATATACCGCAAAATTAACCTCATGTTTACTGTTCCATTTCATTTTCAGGATAAATTGTTTTAGTATAGAATCCTCATATATATGCCACTATATAATCTACATAATCTACATTTACCATTTAAAGTGAGAGTGTCAAACCATGTTTAAGACTATTGCATTCATTTTCAAATTTTCCCCACATCAGGACGTCCCGACCCCTAGGTTGAGAACCACTGCAATAACAAAAACACAACCTGGGTGTGATTTTGATGAGGCCACATTGAAACATGGCTCTTTAAAGGTGCTGTACCTGATTTTTTTCTATTTTGAAATGTGAAACACAGAATTAGTTTTTAATACCAGTGGTGGCTGGTCAATAGAGGTCAATCATTTCTTTGCCTTTGCGTGTACTGGGTCTGTGGCACTGGATGGGTGAGTGAGAGCCTGAACGTTTGAGAAATTTGGTGTCACTCTGGTGCTTTTGCCCTGTAGTTTACCTCACAGTTGTGAACTTCACAGCCTGCGCAGGAGTGTACAATGATTAGGATTCATGTACTTCTGTCATATTTCTTTTGTGATTCCGCTGCAGCTTTGACTTCAATCACAGACTCTGTTTTGACACAATGTGCCACAGATAGGGAATGGATAAGAACAAGTGCTACGACTATTTCAGCTTCAAATCTAATCTTCAGCTTCATGTGTACAAATGTAAAATACAAAAATCCTTTAATCACACTGTGGAGGACCTGGATTGAGCAGTGAAGTGATACATGTCAGCCCTGCTCTGTGTGTGGAGGTATGGCTCAATAGGATGAGTTCTTGTCATGTGGGAGACTTGGGATTAAGGCCCACTCCTGCATTTTTTCTCACTTTTGCGTGTACAGACAAACTACTGAATTGAAGTTTTACGCTGGCGCACCCCCCAAAAAATATATCAGCAGCTGCACTGGTCTTTACAGTCTCCCTTTCCTAATGCAGTCCTAGCATCCGACCGCCAGGGCCGTCAACAGAAATGTGGGGGTCCAGGACAAGAAGTGTCACATGGTCTCTAATACAAATTAATAAAAAGAGGGCCCCTAAAACCTTGGGGCCCAGGACAATTGACCCCTTTGTCCCCCCTTGTCTACTCACCTGCCTACCGCCATGAGTTTATAAGCACTTTACACCAGTCTCACCAGTAAATCTAACAACAATCGTTAGATTGCACGTCCTGCTTCTCTCAGAGTAAAACCCTCTATAAATAGATGCAGAGAAAGCACTGTGGTCTCATTTTCACCCGAATAGATGCTTCACATTATATCTGTGCTGAAGCAACACAGATTTGACTTTATTACATACAAAAGAATGAATTAGTTCTGTTTTTCACATTTCAAAACAGCAAAAATCAGGAACAGCGTCTTTAAGTGTCTGGGCTCTGAGGGGACCCTGCGTACCTGGGGCCTGGGTGCTCCAGCCTGAAGACATGCACAGTCTCTGTGTTACTGGAGGAGCAGAGGAAGTGTCCATCAGGACTGAAGGATAGACAGCTGATGTCCACACACCTGCAGAGGACACACTGTCACATACGTACTGCGGGAGTTCACAAGAATCTGTCAGAACATCAACCCATGTGCTGTTCGCTCAATCACAACGTAGGTATGAAGTAGATTCAAAGACAGAGGCATTTGAAAAGACTTCTCTCTTTGAGCTGACTTCATACAGTAGATGTGTGTTTAAAAAGGAGTGTGAGAGAAAGAAAGAGGGAAAGAAAGAAGAAAGAGAAAGGGTGAAGATAAAGAGTGAAGACCAGAGGGAGAGCGAGTGTGACCTCTTCATGCCGCGGCGGAACTCGAAGAGGCGCTGGCCCTGAGGGATGGAGAACACTCTGATGACGGTGCCCTGTTAAACATGGCAAGAGTGAGGAATCTGTAGGAGGACCATTACTGTCGTCTGTATTGTATGGTGGAAGTGGAAATGTAATAGCATGCCTCACCTTCTGGGAGGCGCTGGCGAGTCTGGAGGCTGAGGCATTGAAGCTGAGAGCTGCTAGAGGACTGTGGTGAGCTGCGATCACCGTCACTGGGCTCTGAAGCACAAGACACAGTGCAGAAAATATAATAATAATAATAATAACTCCATTGTTTTTTTTAATAAGTGAATTTGATTTACTTCTGTGTAGCCCTCGCCTCACAGGGCTTCAAAGAATTAAGCATTACAAATAAAACATATAATCACATGTCACTATTCCTTCCACTTTGGTTAATTCAATTTCATGCTTGTGTACTTGTATTATTCGTGCTTATTCTACCAGACTTGATTTGGTAGGATAGAACCTGCGGTAAATATACATACATACAGTCAAGTGGCAGTTTAATTTTAAAAAAAGTTGAAAGAAAAAACATACAAACATACAGGAAGTAGCGGTGAGGTCAAAGAACAGAACCCCAAAAGGCAGGGACAATTAATGAGCAAGGAAGGCATTAGTGTAATTATAACTTTAGTGCAATTTAGACAAGTTTTGGCCTTTGTTTACAGTATGGTTTTTTTCATTCAACCTTTCCTCTGTCAGCACAAATAAACAAAATTTACATATTTTTTACAGCCTCAGAAATTAGTGCCATTATTCAACTCCAAAGACGTGATTGTTGTCAGTTAAAGGACTTTAAGCATATAATTATTTCGACATTTTTGATATTTCTTTCAAAAACAGTACATTTCCCACAAAGTAACCTATTACCTCCATGTCATGTCATATCTGCTGCTCATGTCCAACCAGAAAGTACAATTATAAACTTCATTATAATAAAAAAAATAAAAATCATATGCAGCAGGATTACTATTGCACTAACCTGTCTCAGATATGCCCTTTTATGCAAGTTTTAGCAAATGTAATACTTTTTAATGCCGCATTTCAAAATGTTTAATGCCATTTTAAAATGAATGTCAAAACAAGACACATGGTTTTATCTTGTCCAAACTACTGGCTTGTGACCGTTCCATCGGGCAGCAGAATGTCGAGCATATAATAAACTTCTAAACAACAACTAAACTAAACAACTACTTTATAATATTCACAAAGCTATTTTACATGGAATTTAAACCATGCACATGTATGTTTTGAACCCTAGCTTTTACTTTTGACATGATTTTATCTCAGCTTTTAACATCTTGATTCAATAAATCCAGTACATTCATTCATTCATTCATTTTCTACCGCTTATTCCCGTTTCCGAATGTTAAATCTCAAAGTAAAAACTACTGATATGGACACTGATACTGCAATAATTATTTGCTCTTATTTTTATTACATTTCTATTTGTTATGGTATTTATTTATACAGGGACAGTGTACAATAAACACCGATCAAAAGGAAAGAATCCTTTTACCAGGTTGTCCTAGAAGATGATCATTTCCACCAGTCATTTATTGTTCTGATGGATAAATCTTTTTTGTCAAAATGTTGTTTTTTAGAATTAATGGGATTAAATTTAAATGTACTTATTATGTTAGGTCTGTATGACCGTTTCTCACAGTTTTCTAATTATGTCTTACATTGGTGGGAGGGCACCTGTGGTAATTGTTTATTATAGATTTGTGAAGTTGCAGTTTGGGAAGAAATTTAGAAAAATAAAAGTTTAAAAGTACAGAAAGTAATGCAGTAAACAGTTAGTCAGCTGACACATGTTTCTGACACATGTTTCTGACACATGTTTCTGACACATGTTTCTGACACATGTTTCTGACACATGTTTCTGACACATGTTTCTGACACATGTTTCTGACACATGTTTCTGACACATGTTTCTGACAGTTTAAACCATCATTCAACAAAATAAAAGTGTTATCAAGTATTAGTATTTGTCACATCATAATATGTGTCATTTATGTGGATTTTGGCTCTTGCTTTCATAATGGTTGCTAGTTAACAGTTGTGGAAGTACTACCTCTAACTGTGTCATATTTGTGCCCTTGTCCAACCAGGAAGGAACATTTTAAACTAACTAACTAACCCTAACCCTAACGAAAACTGTCAAACTGGGGACAAATAGGCAAAATGTTAAGTCAAATCTTAAATATAAATCATGTTCCCTACGTTTTAGTGAAATGTGTTGTCTAACCTGTCATATAGACTTTAACTAAGGCTCGCGAGCAGGATCACACCTCCACCACTGTCTCCGGGCCACGCCTCTATTTCCCAGAAGCCTTTCCTATACCAGGCAACGCCACATTCACTGGTTGACCCACCCCCTCCCCTTCTATATAATCTGCTCCTAAAGAGGGGTCCTGAGTCGGCTGGGCAGATCACCGAGACGGAGCCCCCACTCTGAGTCTCTCCACCAGCCGTGACACATCAGCCTCTCTCACTTCAATAAACATTTGTTGTTTGCATATCTTTGTTGGGGCGTGGTCCTTGCTAGTGAATGCTTTTTAATGCATTTTAAGGCCTTATTTTTGACTTTCATTTAATACTTTTTAATGCCTCGTGGGAACTTTACTGGGTCATTACTGGGCCTATCCACTTGATAGAAAAACCGGTGGCTATGTCCAACATTTTCTCAGCACAAATTAAGGCGAGACAGGAAAAACTTTTTTATTTTCTTTTTTTTATTTTTTTTTGTGTGTTTTGGTCAGTTTGCTCTCTCAACATATCAGCTTTCATGTGGAAACAACAAACTGGTCCAATCTGCTCCTAAAGATGTTTTATTCTTCCATTAATCCACTTCATCTATTGATTTCTATGGGACATTGTAACTTCAAATGCCATTTTCTTAAAATGCATTTTTCTCTCGTAGGGACATAAAGATCAGCTTTAAAGTAGCTCCTACACACGCCTAACTTTACAATCTTGGACTCGTCAAGATTTTGACGAAACGTACAAAGGGAGTTTTGATATCTAATTCTAAAACAAATTTATTTAAGTTTTAAGAAAAAAAAAGGTGAAATTTGAATTTTTAGGACAATCGTCAGTCCAATCTAGTTTAAAACTAAATAAGAAATCCAAAATTCCCTCTGTAACCTGTAACACACACACATATATATATAAATTCCCTTCTCACCCTCCGCTCCGATCTCTCTCATCCATCTCTGAGCTCGGGTCCTCCCCCCAGGAGCTTGAGGGTTCGGTGCAGTATCTTAGCTGTTCCTAGCTCTGCGCTCTTCTGGACTGAGATGTCTGATGTTCCTCCAGGGATCTGCTGTAGCCACTCCTCCAGTTTGGGGGTCACTGGCCCCAGTGCTCCGATCACCACGGGCACCACTTTGGCCTTCACCTTCCAGGTCTTCTCCAGCTCTTCTCTGGGCCCTTGGTATTTCTCCAGTTTCTCATGTTCCTTTCTCCTGATGTTGCCATTCCTTGGTATTGCCACGTCAACACACAACAGCCTTCCTTTACCATTCTGTCCCACAGGATCTTCGCTCGGTCATTCTCTACCACCTTTGGAGGTGTTTCCCATTTTGACCTTGGGGTTTCCAGTCCATACTCCACACAGATGTTTCTGTACACTATGCCAGCCACTTGATTATGGTGTTCCTTGTATGATTTCCCTGCAGCATCTTACACCCTGCAGTTCTGTGCTGGACTGCCTTGGGTCTTGTCTGGTAGATCTGGGTCTCTATCGCTCTGGGGCTCAGGGCCTGTTCCTGTGCAGCCATGATGAGTGCCTCTGTGCTGTCCTTCAGTCCGGCCCGCTCCAGCCACTGGTAGGATTTCTTGATATCAGCCACTTCAGTTATGTTCCGGTGGTACATCCCATGTAGGGGCTTGTCCTCCCATGATGCTCCCTCCTCCAGCACCTCATCCTCTGTTCCCCATTGCCTGAGACATTCACTGAGCACGTCGTCTTCTGGGGCCTTATCCTTGATGTACTTGTGGATCTTGGATGTTTCATCCTGGATAGTGGCTCTCACACTCACTAGTCCACGGCCTCCTTCCTTACGGCTAGTGTACAGTCTCAGGGTGCTGGATTTGGGATGGAACCCTCCATGCATGGTGAGGAGCTTTCGTGTCTTAACGTCTGTGGTCTGTATCTCTTCCTTTGGCCACCTTATTATGCCCGCAGGGTCTGATCACTGGCAGGGCGTAGCTGTTTATTGCCGGGGACTTGTTCTTGCTCTTGAGCTGGCTTCTTAGGACTTGCCTTACTCGCTGGAGGTATTTGGCTGTTGCTGCTTTCCTCGTTGCCTCTTCGAGGTTGCCATTTGCCTGTGGTATTCCAAGGTATTTGTACCCATCCTCAATGTCTGCTATTGTTCCTTCTGGGAGTGAGACCCCTTCTGTGTGGACAACCTTCCCTCTCTTTGTTACCATCCGACTGTACTTCTCCAGCCCGAATGACTCATTGGGCTTGCTATGAAGACCCTTAGCGTCCTATTGATGTTGTACATCTCCAGGCACTCAGTGATCCATGTGTGTGGCATTGAGTCGTAGGCTTTCTTGTAATCAATCCAGGCAGTGCACAGGTTGGTGTGTCGGGCTCTGCAGTCTTGGGCGACTGTTCTGTCAACCAGGAGTTGGTGTTTGGCTCCTCTGGTGTCTTTGCCTATGCCCTTCTGTGCTTTGCTCATGTATTGATCCATGTGCCCACTTATCTTAGCCGCGAGGATGCCTGACATGAGCTTCCATGTTGTGGAGAGACAGGTTATTGGCTGATAATTGGATGGGACTGTACCCTTGGAGGGATCCTTCATGATCAGGATAGTACGCCCTTCGGTATATATATATTTTATGTATATGAGTGAACTACAGGAAGTTTCAAATTGATATCTTGAAATTTAAGATTTTTTTCTGTCTCACCTTAACGAAGGTGAAATAATTTTTACACGAGGGTTTCAAAAGTGGAGGAATCATTCGAACTTTTGAAGCCACAATTTTAATATGGCTATTTTTTGTACCCCATCTATCACAAAAAGAAAACTCTGAATCATCCATAGTATTGTACAGATCCCTGCGCTCTCCATCTGAAATTACAACTCACAATTTAGTGAACACAAGCTCTCTAGATTTGACATGAGATCCTTTGCCAAATGAGCAAATCTAAATATTCACCTCATAAAATCCTTCTAAACATAGTGTGAATGAATGGTGTGAATGACAGCCACGCTTATGTTCCCATGAAAAGCCGTGTGCGGTGGTCTCACCAGAGCGGCGGCATCGTACACCTGCAGCTCTCCGGTGCTGGGGCAGCTGGGATAGGCCAGGTAAGAGCAGGAGCCTGAGCTGGACAGGGCACACAGGCCACACGGGTTGGACGGCAGCTCCATCAGCGTCTGCAGCAGCTTCATGTCCTTTATGTTGTGTATGTACAGTGACTCTTCAAGGCACACCACCAGTCTCTGCAACAACAAAGCCAGTCTTAACTGTATAACTAATGTTTGATGTGGAATTACTTCGAGCTAAACTAGGCCAGAAAGACAGAAGGACAGGGGCACCACCTTATGACATCATCTGGAGGAAGAGGAGTAGGGCTGCACAATATTGGACATTATTGCAACATACGATATGGCTATTAAGATCTGGGATATTGATATTACTGCGATATTTAAATATACCTTTTGTATTTAAATAGGCTGAAACTAACTATTGTTTTAGTAGTCAACTAGTCAGCAATTATTTCTATTGTAGAATGACACTTAGAATAAACTAACATTTTTAACCAAATAAAAATATATAAATAAAAATAATAAATAAATGTATAATTGAGGATAATCAGAAATAGTATTCTTTTTTGATAATTTTCTTTAATAATGTTTGTGTTTTAGAGTCTGTTGAGAATTAGAGAATGACATAATCAAAATACAACTGCAATTATTGTTTATAGTCGACTTCACGATTATTCTAGTAACTGTTGCAGTCCTATTTTTGATGCAATAATGTCTGATAAATTAAAATAAAAACCAACAAATACAAAACCGAAGCTATTAAAAAAGAAAAAGCTATATTTTATTCAGGATTTTCCCTTTTAAGAAACAGAACATTTCTATCAGATGGAAGACTGTGCTGTTACTGTGATATATTTTGTTTGTTGCGATGTCGTTACTGCATCAGCCAATATTGTGACATAGATACTTTTGCGATATATTTTTAGAGCTCTTGAGAAGGAGGGAGACACAAATCCCACAGTACAGTACCAGGCATAAGATAGAGTCCATGAGAACAAGACCAGATGAAATATAAACAATATAAACAATATATAGATCTTCACAATTTGTTTAGATTTTTGTGTTAATTGAGCTTTTTATATCTTTAAACATTTCTGATGCTTTACATTTAATGAAAGCCTTGGTCTCATGGTCTCATTCTTTGTAAAAACATTTTATTTTTAGTTCTAAAACTAAAACTAAAAAAAAAAAATCTAAAAATGTCAACGTTAATACAATCAAGAGTATGTTTAAAAGCCAATAACAACAAGTAATGCATACTATTTGTCCTTTAAAGTACACATACCAAACAACTTTGTATGTAGCAAGATTTTGACAGAACGTACAAAGGGATTTGTTGATATCCAATTCTAAGCCTGATTTATAAAAAAATTAAAAAACTAAAAGACTACAGTGCTAATAATATTATATCATTATAAATAAATAGTTGTGTTGTCAGAATACTGACCTGCCTGTTGAGCTTGATGGCCCGCACTGGCCTGGGGTAGCTGTAGTTGCAGATTTCGGTGCCTTTCTTAAAGTGGTAGATGTGGAGGCGCTGAGGTGTTTGAGCGCTGACCACCACCACCAGGGAGCTGCCGTAGAGCCGCTCCACCAGGCTCACGTCCGGAGTGTCTGCTGGGACACACTGTCATGATGCTGCTCTCATGGTACAAGAAAGCAATGGGAATCGTAATCTGTTTTTGACAACCTTAACATCCAGAATTGTTGGACCTTATCCTTATTTGTTTGGAAATGGCTAAAGCACATCTGACAGGTTAGACATATTTCACTAAAACATAGTGAACATAATCATCATTCAAGATTTGACTAAACATTTTGCCTATTTGCACGGCTGCTGCTAGTCATTTGGGTGGGTGGACCCCTCACCAACCCTCTTCAAACGTGTAAAAACATATAGTGGCTTGACGTCTGTACAACAGCCTTGTGGTGACTGTTACAATAGTTATTTTTACATATATATACATATAATATTATATTGTATAAATCACAATCCCAAGGGTCCTCCTTCAATACGTTTTCAACAATAATCCTATAATTTCCTGAATTCTAGCGCAGTTCAAATATAATATTATAAGATAGTTTATAATGAGCCCCCCAGCGTCCCTAAATGTCGCTGCTCCGCCCCTGTTTTAGCATCACACACAGCGCTTCCCCTGCTCTTCTGTGGGACAGATCGTATATTTAGAGAACGGGTGTAGAGAACGCTACAGGCTGCTAACAAGACGTTTTCTGCTGCATTTCTAAAAACATGGTTTAGACATTTGTAAGAATTACTTCCAGTAAAAGGAAGAAAAAAACAACAACTAATAAATCTGCATTACTCCCGGTAATTTTTATTTTTATTTTTCACAAACTGCAATTTCACGAATATACAACTACACAACAAAAATTTACCACAGGTGCCCTCCCACCAAACTAAGTCACAATTAGAAAAACATGAGCTCCATGTCATTTAGACTTTAAGTACTTACAACTGACAACAGTCTGACTTTCAGTTTGAATAACGGCAGCACTTTCTGAAGCTATAGTAAATAAATAATTCCACTTTTGATTATTTACGTTGGCAAAGAAGACATTGATCTTTGTCAAATGTCATAACCAGTGCCTAACAACTATGTTGTACACTGGGTCAATATAATTTAATGCGCAGCAATTATAAAGGAACACCTTTATTTTGGTGAATAAATGTTTAAATTGTTGGATAATGTATTTGTTGTAAAATAAATTGTCCCAAATATCTGGAGGAATTCTGAGTCTCTAGTGTGACATCGTCATAATATATTTTAGAATGCTGCTCTACATTTTACACTTTTCTTCACAAATGGTTGTTTGATTGGTGTAAAACTATCATTTATATTTACAAAAGGTAAAATCCACTGAATAAAGTCAAATCATATCATACAGACTTTTCATACAGATTTTAACGGTTACAGGTGTGTTGTTTGGACTTTTGCAGAAACTGTACATCTCCAAAACAGTTAAATATGTATAAATATAATTTTGCCGCCAAAGCTAATGACAGTATGAGAAGTGGAGCAAAGAAGCCTGTGATACAGACCTGTGCTGTGGTAGATGCAGTCCAGCGAGTCCACGTTGGTCAGAGAGAAGAGCCTGAAGCCGCTGTGTGTGCCCAGAGCCAGAGAGCTGCACAGGGAAGGAACCACAAGGTCACACTCCTGTTTGCAGGACAGGATAGGACAGGCCACCGTTTTCCAAAGAGTTTGTGGTTGTATGTAAAAATGGGTGTCGTTAAATGGCACCACTAATTTAAGTTAGTTAGTTAGTTTAATTAGTTAGTTAAATTAATTATAAGTTAACGCTGAAAAGACGTTATGAATCGTATTTGCTGCAGCAGTTATCGTGTTTAGATGGCAGAAATACTCAGAATGAGTTTAGCAATGATTTACAGACTTAAAACAGTGCAATATTCACAGATAAATTATGCAGATGATCCGAGTTCCGCGAGAAGAGTGTTTGACCCTTGAAGGGGGGAGGATTTTCTAATGAACATTCCTCAAAACAGCGTAAATGCAACTGAATGCAACTTCAGGGATGTTTTTGATGACGGAACATTGTTGAAAGCTGGTTAAAAGCTCAAAAAAGTCAGTAGCAGAATATGTGTCCTTTAAATAATTTCATTGCTATGGCAACGGTTTTTCTTTTCCCTCGTGACATTTTTATTAGCCTCATCTTTTCTGTTGGAGTCACGTCAGGTGAGAGCTCGAGCAGTTCTATCGACTTGATTGTTGAGTTTGAATAAAGAAATGCTCACATGTATGTAACGCTTTCTCCTTCCTCCAGAGCATTCAAAGCACTTTATCAAACATGCACTTCATTCATACACCAGTGTACACTCACACTCTGGGAGCAGGTGGGTTAAGTGTCTTGCCCAAGGACACAACGACCTGCCAGCCTGTGGACCCACAGTAACTGCTCTACCGACTTCAGTGATGAATCTAATCAGCAACTTTCACATCAGTGACCAATATTCAGGTTTGTCAAGATAACAAACTTCGAAGTGTGATAATTATTATTTGGAAAATTCCTTTTGTCTTCTTTTTAATATCAACTTGTGTTGTCTTCTAACAAAACAAATACAGCAAATTATTGAACGATAAGTTGATACAGTAATTATTTTGACAGGCCAACACTAACAATTTGAACCACTGATGCATCTCAATGACTGTCCCCTTTTTATAACACCAAGTCAAAATGCCCTCTATTCACAGGAAAATACTGTGGCCCATCATTGTCATCTGTTTTGGGACTCTCCTATTGCTCAGAAATATTGGACTGAGATTAACAAAGCAATGAGGATTGTTTTTAAAATGTAGAATACTATAGGCAGCAAGAAAAAAGCCATGACAAAGAAATTAAATACAAGCTGTACCAACGATCAAGGACTAAACACACGGTAATAAACGTTAGAGACATTGAAAAAAATGGTGGTGCAGTGGACACACATGGTTACTACCACACTAGACACTGACCGAGCGTCTCTGCCCTCCCTCTCACCCTTTCAGCTGGCCTGTGAAATAAAGCGTTTGAGCCAGAAAAAAATTGCATTTGGATTTAATTTGGACAAATTTTACAAACTTTTGACTGAGTGGGACCTTATGTATGTGTTGGATGTCTTATGGTGCCTTTCTCTCTGTTCTGTGTTCTGAGTTTTTTGTTTTGTTCTATATATTTAAAGGCTGAAAATAAAAATGAATAAATAAAACATAAAAAAATATAAGATAATAAATTCTAATATAATATAGACTGTCTCCCAGGCATAAGTGCAGTAATCATGTCAGAGTACGTTACGTCTCGTGCCCCGTTCAGATGATTTGCACTGCTCACTGCACTACGAGCGCTGCATTCTGCGCTTCATCTGTGTGGGCAGTCTCTGTGTCTTTCACAGAGGGAGTGGCCGACACTGGACTGTTTAAGCCGGGGATGAGGAGAGGAAGTGAGTCATCTCATGTTTATGTTTATGACACAATGTTTTGGGATTCACCAAGTTGCAGTCCAGACCAAGTCAAGACCTTTGAGGGCATGTGTGCGACTAAATGAAGCCCTACACTATTTAGTCACCTTTTCACTCTAATTCTTTATGCTTTTCCTGCTTTTTTAGACACTTTTGTTGCTATATTCCTTGTGCATTTTAGAGCTGTATTCAGGGTTTCAAACAGGATTAAATTACATTTCAATGATGTAAGCCTTACATAAATTAAAGGTGCACTATGTAACTTTTCTCTTGTGGTCAGTTTGTGTCTATGGAGATGATTTTGCTTTATTTTGTTGTTTTTCCTTGCAGAAAGAGGATCTGCGCTCTGAGACAGTTCTCCTGTGATTCCTGTAAATGTTTGTTAATCTGCTTCTCTATAATTGACCAAACAGTTTCGTTTTTTGATTTTCTAAATTTCTGTTAAATCAACATGTTTGAGAAACTCTGCAAGGTAAGTGCTGCTGTGACTTTGGGAGTTACCAAAAAAAAGAAAGAAAGAAAGAAAGAAAGAAAGAAAGAAAGAAAGAAAGAAAGAAAGAAAGAAAGAAAGAAAGAAAGAAAGAAAGAAAGAAAGAAAGAAAAAAACATAACTTATTTATCTTGAATTGCATTAACTACAGGTCAATTTAAACATGCATTCTTACTGTGGTCGCCTCTCCACAGATCTGACCTGTAACTTGGCCTGATGGCTTCTAGTCTCCATGGACACAGACAAGCTTGTTTTAATGCCTTACTTTCCTTGTAAAGTTATAACATCTCCATAGTGACCAGCAGGTGGCCCTTCCATCAGAAAAGTTACTTAGTGCATCTTTATAGGCAGATTGTAAAAAAAATTATAAACTGTCATATTTACATTAGTTCATTAGTTGTTCTTCCTTAGATAAATAAACTCTGTATATATACTTTATAAATAGTAAAACCAAGGTCCTCTGCTGTAATAGAGAAAATGTAACACACTGGCACATACGGCACTCTGCACACAGCCTGGCACATTCGGGCACATCTGCACACAGCCTGGCACATACGGCACTCTGCACACAGCCTGGCACATTCGGGCACATCTGCACACAGCCTGGCACATACGGCACTCTGCACACAGCCTGGCACATACGGCACTCTGCACACAGCCTGGCACATACGGCACTCTGCACACAGCCTGGCACATACGGCACTCTGCACACAGCCTGGCACATACGGCACTCTGCACACAGCCTGGCACATACGGCACTCTGCACACAGCCTGGCACATACGGCACTCTGCACACAGCCTGGCACATACGGCACTCTGCACACAGCCTGGCACATACGGCACATACTGGGCACATTCGGGCACATTCGGGCACATCTGCACACAGCCTGGCACATACGGCACTCTGCACACAGCCTGGCACATACGGCACTCTGCACACAGCCTGGCACATACGGCACTCTGCACACAGCCTGGCACATACGGGCACATACGGGCACATTCGGGCACATTCGGGCACATCTGCACACAGCCTGGCACATACGGCACTCTGCACACAGCCTGGCACATACGGCACTCTGCACACAGCCTGGCACATACGGGCACATTCGGGCACATCTGACATATTTTAACCAGGAATAAATCCAAACTATAATAATACGAGTTCAGCGCACTCACGTCGTGTCCTGATTGAAGGAAGGCCAGCTGAAGCTCGTCTCCGGTGCCGGAGGCCCCTCGGGCCCCTCTGGCCCCTGTGGTCCGCACTGTTCGGGCTCCATCTCGGACGCCTTCCTTCACCCCTCTCCGGAGGCCCGGACCCGGGCTCAGCGGCTCCTCGCGGCTGCGTGTGCTCGGACGAAGGCTCCACGGCGGCTGAGGGAGTCAAGAGGAGACGGGCTGAAGCGAGGCTCCGCGGGGAAAGCCGACAGTCCAGGGCTCGGTCCAGGGCTCGGTCCAGGGCTCGGTCCAGGGCTCGGTCCAGGGCTCGGTCCAGGGCTCAGTCCGAGGCTCGGTCCAGGGATCGCCCAGAGCTGGACCTACACAAACCCGGGCAAAAGAAAAAGCAGCAAAACAAGAGCAGCTGATGCTATGCAGCCCGCCCACCGAGACTCATTGGCTCACAGGGAAATGACGCAGGACGGCCGTGTTCTGATTGGACATTGAGTTCGTAGTGCGTTATGGTGGGCGGGATTAGGGTTCGGTCGCCTTCACTGCGTCTCAGAATGTGGGCAAATCTAATAAACTGAAGGCACATTTTAGATCTCGGCCAGTGGTTTCATTGACTCACCGTCCGCCCGCATGAACTGCTCTGATCCAGGACCACCTGTAGGCCAGTCATCTTTAAATAGAAACCTTTTTTTTCTCCCTTTTTTCCCACTGCGCTTGCTGTCAAGAGTGTAAACTCTGACAGCACAGAGCTTCTCAATCTTCTTCAGTCGTGACCCCACTCCTTTTCGAACATGCATTTATTTATATACAGTGTACAAAAGTGTTTATGGATTAATAATGTTAATACATTTATGTTATTGGCTCTAAATGTTTGCGGAAAAGACCACCTGAATCGGAATGTAATTGTCTTCATTGGTTCTGTCTTGACACTAATGTTTTTGCATGTTCGACCAAACGAGTAAAGACAAACAAACAAACAAACAAACAAGTAAACAAACATGTGTGACTCTCAAGCACACAAAGGAGGTTATTCACAAAATGAATTAGTAGCCTTTTGTCTTTGTTTGATTTTACTTTTAGGACATAGACATAGCTTAGATCAGGGGTTCCCAAACTTTTCTGGCTGGGACCCCCAAAATATCCATACAACCGGCTCAGGACCCCCAAAGTGAGATGAAAATAACCATAGCAATAATTTTAATTGTCAA
Organism: Rhinogobius similis; assembly: GCA_019453435.1. Classification (NCBI taxonomy): domain Eukaryota; kingdom Metazoa; phylum Chordata; class Actinopteri; order Gobiiformes; family Gobiidae; genus Rhinogobius; species Rhinogobius similis. The sequence continues at coordinate 39,139,270 of CM033631.1, forward strand.
AGGGTGTTAAATTCAGGTCTAAAATTTGTTATTTGAATAGATTATTGTCTTATTAGACCCTATTTCACTAAAATATACTGTTTTTAGGAAAAAATAGAGTAAAAACGGTGTCATATTAATTTAAATTAGATCTTGAAATCATCTCGCGACCCCCAGCTCACCCCTTGCGACCCCCCGGGGGGTCCCCAACTTTGGGAACCACTGTCTTAGATAATACACTGTTGTGTCATTTTAAAGTTAACATACTAATCGTTTCAAAAAGGCTGCAGTGACCACAGTCTCTCCACCGAGGTCCTGATGTTTCTGCTGACAGCATCTCAGGACATGTTGAATAATGACATGATGCCCTGGATCTCCTGGAAACCTCCCTGGGATTTGGGATGTGTTTTCATCTCCCAATGGGAGGAGTTGTACGACAATGTGGAGAGAGTCTCTGTGGCCTGGGAATGCCTCGGAGCCTGAATGGGAAGATATTTCAATCCTTTTATCCTTAGGTCTGCGCCCATGAGTTGTGTCCTGCACTTAACAGTCCTGAAGACTCCTCACACACTGTTTGTGGTGGTTGCCCTAAAGTTGTTATTCTCATTACAACTGGTTCAAAATGCAGCAGCAAGATTATTAACAGGTACTAGAAAAAGAGATCATATTTCACCAGTGTTAGAGTCTCTTCACTGGCTTCCTGTTGAGTTTAGAATCAAATTTAAAATCCTCCTCCTGACTTATAAAGCTTTAAACAATATGGCCCCATCCTACCTCAAAGATGCAATAGTAGCGTACCATCCAAACAGAGCTCTTCGTTCTCAAAATGCTGGACTATTGTTAGTCCCCAGAGTCTCTAAAAGCACAGTAGGAGGTCGAGCATTTAGCTACCAAGCTCCTATGTTATGGAACCAGCTCCTGTTCATGTAAAAGAGGCCGACACAGTCTCTACATTTAAGACCAGGCTCAAAACGTTCCTCTTTGAAATAGCTTATGGTCAGGCCAGTTAGGAACAGAAATAAAAACCTACAGTTTTAGCTACGCTGCCCTTGGAGCAATTCTGCTGGGGGAAGTATGGCAGCTTGAACACTATCCTCTGGTTCTTCCTACTTTACCTATCAACAATATTTAATATTACTTCAACTGTAGTCTGTTCATTGCTGTTCACATGTTTCTCTTTCTCTCCACTTCCCCCGGGGAGTGGAGACTGTTTCAGGCACTGCGGCGGCTGCTCCAGTGACGACCCCCCCACCCCCATCTGTCTGGAGGATCGATCTCTACACTGGACGATCTATGCGCCACCCGCCTGGACAGCTGGATTAGCCACACCTCGTCTGCCTGGACAAACTCCATCTACTTAGATGAACTGTTCCTCATCTCCTGCTGGAGGATCTCTCTACACTGGTGGACTGCTCCTCGTCCGCCTGGAGGAACTCTTTAAAGCCACCTCCCTCTTGAGTGGTTCTGGTTCAGTCCAAGTGGATGTCAGTCCTAGTTCATCTGCAGCCTGTCCGTCCGTGGGAGTAGGATCTCTCCTTCACTGTGGTTCTCCCCGAGGTTTCTACTTTTTCCCATGGGGTTTT
>CM033631.1:39143331-39232281 GCA_019453435.1 Rhinogobius similis
TCAATGTGTGTACATCGAGCCTCTGTATTAGTAATGATAAAGTGAGCAGCAGTAGTCCAATCTGTGTAAATCTGTCTTTCAGTGAGCTTCAGTCAGCTTCAGTGACACAGGAAAGGCATCAGTTTGGAGTTTCAATCATTGCCTTTTTTAGAAATTCAGAGCTGTGCAGTGTTTAGTGTGTGTCGTACGTGATGCTGTTCTGGTGCAGCGTGTTCAGGTCACTGATGTCCTCCTCCGTAGCCTTCTTGTCCAGGTTGCGGAAGTGTTGCATGGCCGACATGGTCCCCTTGGAGGTTTGCTTGGGCACGTCCAGCTTCTTGGCAAACTGCAGACTCCCCGGGCCTCCGTATGAGTACTGGTACGGACAGCAGTCATGACCCTGAGGCACAGACAGCACAGACACAGCAGCATTACTCTTTTTGGTCCAGCAGTTGGATCGTTTGTGGCTTTCCTGTTTCCATAGAAATGCTATTGGTTTGTCCACAGACTGACCATGGCTCCACAGACTGGCCACGCCTCCTGTCACCCGCTGGTCTCTGGGGTAGTGTATCCCAGGTGTGTGACAGGAGGAAGGCTCTGTTGTCACGGTTGCTGGGGTCTGCTGACTAGATTCTCCTGTTCAGCTTTTTCTATTTTTGTCCTGCTGAGTCTCCCTGATGTTTCCTTCTCGAGTGTGGAATGCTTGTTCACCAATTCGATTTTTCACATGTTTTGCATTGAATTTCATATATTATGTAGCATTTTCGTTCTTGTGGGATTCTATCTTGAATGTTGTACTAACAGACAGAGGTTTTTGATGTGGCTACTGTTCTGATGTTATGTTTTCGCGTAGTCCTGTGAATGGGTTCCATGTATAGTGTGTATACTATACAACATAATCATCCCACTTCTCAAAATCAGACGGTTCATGAGCGCAGGTCCTGAATCACACGAGCAACAGCGGCAATAACCCACATTTTGTTGTTTTCTTTGACAATGACAATAAAACCTTTGAATCTTTGAACCTTGAACCATTTCCTGATTCATTGGAAAGATATGTATGATATGTGACAAGGCTTCATTTAAACTAAAATGGCTTTTTAAAAATATTACATGTTTACATTTACAGACATGTGTAAATTCCTCTCAGATGTTTGAGGGCCTTACAGTAGCTGTCAGCTGGTTTTACGACAACACTGTTTTTGCGCTCATTTTTGCTTCAGAGGACTGAGGCAAAACATACTGGTGTGACAGTGGCTCCTTTCACTGTCCACCTGCATGTTTGCTCAGATCTACAGCCTGTAGTCTTCACTCACACATTCTCACCACAAGAAAAAGTATTACAATGTAACTGCTACCAAAATGTGTTTTTTTACATTCTGGGAGTTTTCAGTATTTCTAGGTTGGGTCAATATTTCATGGAGATGGGGGCAGGTAAAATGACTTTCAAATGAAGGCTATAGTTGTAATATAATAAGTTCTTAGGTTAATCAAGAAAAAAACATCAGTTGATGTTTGGATGTTCATACTGAAACTGGCAGGGCAGTTGTCCTTTGGTCATTTAGTTATTTATTCAGTCGGTTATAGGATTATAAGGATTTATATGAAACTTAACAGAAATCATGTGAGTGAGTAGCTGGAGTTTTGGTACTGAACAGTCTCATCTGCCTTCCACTTATGAAGATGCTCTCTTCATAAGCGGATGTCCTCTGTGTACATAGTAGTTTTTGCATTCTACAGTTTTATATAGTAAACCACAGTTTTATATAGTAAATATCCAAATTAAATATGCTCAAATAAAACAGTTGAATTAGTATTAGTCATTGAGGCAATTAAACTCGCTTTCAACAACAACAAAAAACTGAAAATGGGTCTCAGAGATACAATTTTTGGTTGTTTCGTTGTCATAGAAATATAAGAATTTATAAGGACAATCACCTATAAACAGGAAGCCATGAATTGATGACAAAGTTTAGCAGCCTCCATTAAATAAATGAGATAGGCCTTATCTTGTTTGATATTAGAAATATTATAACTCCGAAGTTCATATAAAGAAAATAAATCTTACGGCAGCGACGATGTCAGTGGGGCTGACGTAGAGCACACTCAGCAGAGGCAGTCGCTGTGTGGTCAGTGTGGTCACCCTGTGGAAGAGGAGACGCTTGTGATGAATATAATTCTATGGTTGTTGATAATTAGGCCTTTTCCGAGCAATTCTCGCTCCTATGTGTGTCACCAGGACAAATGTGAAGTGCAGACACACGATTCAAACGGCTCTTATTAATCACCAAAGGATTCAGAAAACAAATCAGGTAATGAGGTGTTATTGCTGTGCCTGGAGCGTTACACAGTATGACATTAAACTCATTTTATTACTTAAAAACTAGTTGCTATTCTGGTGTACCACTGGCGGGACGCTAGATTTTTAATGAATTTATCCCTTTTTATCCACCATCTGATATAAGGAAACTATCAGCTGCTGGACATGTTCAATGTGAAAAGGAAAGCTGTAACCCACTTATTTTCAGTCAAATCAAACATTCTGGGATGAACTAGAGTTGGTTTCTACTCCAAAAGCACAAATTTAAAAATTACACTGAAATAAAAGACAAATTACTAGGACTTTTATATGGATTCCACCTGGACTTTTTTAAAACATTATTACAAGTCCCTAAAACAAATTTTTTGTTAAATTAGCTTCAATTTTGAAAGAGGAATTGTCAAAACCCAACAAAAGCCAAAGGTAGTGTCACTCAGGCAAAATCTAAAGACACCAGCTTCACTTCTTCAGAAATTTAACAAAGAAAATTTAGGCAGCGTTTAAAGTCTGATATGCCTCTTTGCAGAGCTTGTTTCCAAGTGTAATCAGAGTAAATCAGACACCAGAGGCCAAAACTACAGAGTCTCAGCTTCATAAAGAGTCCAGACAATAGTTTGCGCTCCAAAGGGTCAGAAACAGCTTCAGTTTGAAATGAGTCTGATTTTAGTCAGACGTTTTAGGAAAAACAGGTTGGAGCGACATATGGTTAATTACTAACATGAATAACATAATTACCAAGGGGGTTAATATTGCAAACATCAATGTGGTCGATGTCTGATCATTTTTGTGTCTTGACCAGTCTGTCACCCCTATAGGCCACAGGCTGATCCTGTAGAATAAGTACAGCTGCACTGTTCATGGATATGATAGACCTTGAAAAACCCTGAGGTTCTAATGTTGATGATATGATGAGCTCTGCTTAATCAAGTGTTTTGAATGTTCTAGACACCATTGGTCCCATGAAAGTTAAAATGGTTAAAAATAAGTAGCTAAGTAGCCATGGAGGAATGATGAGTCGGTCAGAGCAGAGCCGGCTGCCGGGCTCCATCAGAGCTCAGAGTTCATCATGAGATCAATAAAGAAGAAAGGTTTGTGTAGGTTGTGTCGGTAGAACAAAAGAGATTTTTCTTTTAATTATTGAAAACTGAACTGTGGAAATAACTCGTATGTCCTGTTTGCAACAGTTCAGAGACTGACATGACATAGCCTCCAGCTCAGTTGCCGTCAGAACTCGTTGTCACATCCAAGTACAACGAGTTTGCAGTGATAAGGTTCAGGGCGTCAAAAATAGAAATGAATTCCACAGTGCAAATACAAATCCAACAGCTAGAGACTTACAGCTGACTCGATTTACACCTGTGGGTGACAAAACTGTCCAGGAGGTCATCACCAGAGTTCCTCTACATGCTCCCCCCACTAGATTCTTAAAGTCTGAGCTGAGTAGTTTGTTAGTTCCACTCATTAAAATAGTCAAGTTGTCGCTTCAATCTGGAACAAAGGCCTTTTTAAAATTATTATTATTATTATTATTATTATTATTAAGCCTCTCTTAACAAAGAGCAGCCTTGTTGTCACAGTACTAAATAATTAATGGCCCATCTCAAATCTGCCATAATTGGGAAAAGTCCTTGAGAAAGTTGTCTATCAACAGCTTAATAACTTTGTTTTAATGAACAACTTTTTGGACGTTTTCCAGTCAGACTTTAACAGTGACATGTCTACTACTCACTCCTTGCTCTTGGAGGCATCAGCCACAGCGATGCTGCTGTTGTGGGACACCCAAACCAGCTGGTCACCACTGGGGCTGAAGGAGACACTGTGCACCCAGCCCCCACAGTCTTTGTGCTCCAGCAGCACCTCCCCAAACGGCATCTTCACCCCCCAGGCTGTGGGCCCCGGCTTGTCCTCAATGTCCTTAATATAGGTGGAGAAAATCCTACAAACATAATCAAATATAATTTTACAATCGGTCAGCAACGATCTCTATCAGCTTTTCTAACCAGTCACTAAAGCTCCTGTTATTGTATCATTACAAGTTTAGGATGCTGGGACAAAAGACCAGCAAAAAGTGCATTAGTCTACAGCTGCACTGAGGAGGCCAGCTGTTTGGTGCAGCTAAAATGAATAGCTTTACAGCTTTATAGCTTAGTTAATAAGATAAAGTATAATGGACATTTTATTGTGTGTATGGACAACTCACAATAAAAAAGCAGAATCTAATCTAGATGAAAATCAAACAGAACCATTCTACAGCCACTAACTACAGCCCCTTTGACATGGGTGCTAGTGCGACCAACCTGCAGTGGAAGTCTGCTGAGCCCGCTGCCAGCAGGATGTTGTTGGGGTGCCAGTCCAGACTGAGCACCGTGGAGCAGATAGGCTTCTTAATGTGTTTACTCAGCCACCTGAAGGACGACACATGCATCATGAGAACAGCTCTATTATCATGATTCATATTCTTTGTACTTTTTCTGTTGACTCAAGTCTAAATAATAGAAGAAATGGGTGGGAAATAAACATGTTTGCCATTCAACAGGATTGTCTTTGCACCCTTTTAAAGTGAATGCACCCTCAGAGTTTGGCCTGGACCCTCTGCTCCTGTGCCCAGCTCTGCTCACCAGTCATTCTCCTTCTCGAAGTAGCAGATGGAGATGAGGCGGGCCCCGGACCCCAGGGCGAACTTGTTCTCCTGGGGGGACCACTTGACGCAGGTGGCCGCACGGTTGATCCGCACCAGCACCAGGGTGGGCTTCCACTGGCCCTCTTTCAGGGTCCACACGTAGGCGTTCCGGTCCGCAGCACACGTCACGATGCGGTTGGAGTCCGGGGCCCAATCAATACCTGAGAGACATTACACACACTTTTGATGTGTCCATTTTACCTTTAAGTTAGGCAGAACATTCATTGTGATGATCTACTTGATTATATCTACAATGTTGACCTGGAATGAACAATGGCTCCTCCCAGATTGACACGTCATCTCATAGTATTTTTGGGGAAGTAGGTTTTTTCTAACAAATAAATAATTAAATTTTTTAAAGTATTATTAAGTAGAACTGAACAATATCACCCTTCGCAATATTGTAGCAGATTCCAGTACCAAATAGACATTGCAGATGACACTAAAAAAACTTCTTATAAAATCTCTAAATGAACAAAAGGTTATTTTGCTTAATAACTCTTTTTTTTGCGATAATTTTCTTGGATTAATTATGTCATTTTGGTCAAATTTCTGTTTTTCTTTGCACGTTTTGGAGTCCACATGACAATTATCTGTTCATTAAATTAGTTTTATTATTATTATTTCAATTATCAATAGAAGAAATTTAAGGTGGAGGGACATAAGAGGAGCATAGGAGCTTGTTCTGCAACAGGATGCTACAGCTGCACTCCCACAGAGGTTTACTTTCATACTAGACTCTCTATAATGTCACCATGTTAAAGCACCGTTTCAACTTTGCACCATATATTTCCTTATTTTACCCACATCTTGTCCATAGCCTCAATATTTTAAATACAGATTATTTTATTTAACTTGTTCGTATTTTTCAAAATATCTATATTTGTACCTTATTTGACACAAACCAGTGACTTTTTATTTTATTTTTGCTCTTTGTTATTCTACTGTAAAGTGTGAATTACTATGTCCAAGTCATTTTTCTTGAGGATCACTTAAGCGTGTCTGAATGAAGTAGTGAAATGACTTGGATAAGGGTTTTATAAGACGAATGTGTTCTTTTTAAAGTCCTGTACCAGTGATGCGTCCGCTGTGCTCCGTCAGCTCGTGGCTCTTCACCCACTCTTTGCCTTTCTTCTCATAGATGAGCACCACGTTATCGTTAGGACTCAATGCAATTTCTGTACAAAAGCAGAATATCAGAGCATTATTGCACTAGATATGTTAGTCCTGTTTGAGTGCTCTGTTATTCCTGTGTTAGTCCCGAGTAACTCTTGTGTTAGTCCCGTGTTAGTCCTGTGTTAGTCCCGTGTTAGTCCTGAATTAGTCCTGTGTTAGTCCCATGTCAATCCCGAGTTAATCCTGAGTTAGTCCTGTGTTAGTCCTATGTTAGTCCAAAATGAATCCAGAGTTAGTCCAGAGTTAGTCCTGAGTTAGTCCTGAGTTAGTCCTGAGTTAGTCCTGAGTTAGTCCTGAGTTAGTCCAAAATTAATCCAGAGTTAGTCCTGAGTTAGTCCTGAGTTTGCACTGAGTTAGTCGTAAGTCCTTGTTCCAGGCCTGGGTTAGACTTACGTGTCCGTCCCTTGTTCCAGGCCTGAGTTAGACTTACGTGTCCAGCCCTTGTTCCAGGCCTGAGTTAGACTTACGTGTCCAGCCCTTGTTCCAGGCCTGAGTTAGACTTACGTGTCCGGCCCTTGCTCCAGGCCTGAGTTAGACTTACGTGTCCGTCCCTTGTTCCAGGCCTGAGTTAGACTTACGTGTCCGGCCCTTGTTCCAGGCCTGAGTTAGACTTACGTGTCCAGCCCTTGTTCCAGGCCTGAGTTAGACTTACGTGTCCAGCCCTTGTTCCAGGCCTGAGTTAGACTTACGTGTCCGGCCCTTGCTCCAGGCCTGAGTTAGACTTACGTGTCCGTCCCTTGTTCCAGGCCTGAGTTAGACTTACGTGTCCGGCCCTTGTTCCAGGCCTGAGTTAGACTTACGTGTCCAGCCCTTGTTCCAGGCCTGAGTTAGACTTACGTGTCCGGCCCTTGTTCCAGGCCTGAGTTAGACTTACGTGTCCGGCCCTTGCTCCAGGCCTGAGTTAGACTTACGTGTCCGTCCCTTGTTCCAGGCCTGAGTTAGACTTACGTGTCCGGCCCTTGTTCCAGGCCTGAGTTAGACTTACGTGTCCAGCCCTTGTTCCAGGCCTGAGTTAGACTTACGTGTCCGGCCCTTGTTCCAGGCCTGAGTTAGACTTACGTGTCCGTCCCTTGCTCCAGGCCTGAGTTAGACTTACGTGTCCGGCCCTTGCTCCAGGCCTGAGTTAGACTTACGTGTCCGTCCCTTGCTCCAGGCCTGAGTTAGACTTACGTGTCCGTCCCTTGTTCCAGGCCTGAGTTAGACTTACGTGTCCGGCCCTTGTTCCAGGCCTGAGTTAGACTTACGTGTCCGTCCCTTGCTCCAGGCCTGAGTTAGACTTACGTGTCCAGCCCTTGTTCCAGGCCTGAGTTAGACTTACGTGTCCGGCCCTTGCTCCAGGCCTGAGTTAGACTTACGTGTCCGTCCCTTGTTCCAGGCCTGAGTTAGACTTACGTGTCCGTCCCTTGTTCCAGGCCTGAGTTAGACTTACGTGTCCGGCCCTTGTTCCAGGCGTGCACGGACAGCGGCTCCAAACCAAAGCTGTACAGTGACATGTCGAGGCAGAGCTGGAATGTGCTGCACACACAGAGCAGACTTGTTCAGGCGAACACACCTCCAAAACACAACACACATCGGCACTAAGGCATCTTTAAATATGAGCTTCTGATCAGGATTCAGTTAACCCTGTAATTCTGAACACATCCGCAAATATTTCATGTTTATGTAAGTCTAAACTACAGCAAGTTGTTGTTATTTTCCATAGAAAGACTTTATATTTTGTTTGCAAATAACTCTCCATTACCTAAATAATTGCTGCTTTTGCAACGTTATGACAACCAACCATTATTCAGCTCATTGTCTGTCATAAAAATTGTTAAAACAGCAGATGACTAAAGAAATTCTTGGTGAACTAAATATATAATGTGCATTAATAGGTGACCAAAGGGGGGCGTGGCGCTGGCAAAAGCTCTACAACGTTTTTGGTATATCAATGATTTGACCAACGATCTATACCAAAAATGCACTGACAAGACCACAAAAATAATGACAGAAAAATCAGATACCAATCGACACTAAAACAAGTCAGTAAAAATCAATACTAAAAGTACAAAATGCAACCTTTCCTGAGCAGTTTTAGAATGATCTTGAGTTAGGAAGTAAGCATTTAGCATTGTTCCTAGTAAATGTTAACACTGTATTTATAGGCAGGTTAAACTCACAATTTACTTCCAAAAGTCAAGAAAACAAACATACAAACAAAACTGAAAGCACTTTGATTTGATTGTTTGTTGTGAATATAAATCTTAGTAAATAATATTTAACTAACTGACTGGATAATTGACTAAACAACTAAAGATCTATACATTTTAAACCAGTGTTGTTTGTTTAAAGACTTGAAAACACACCGAGACCAAACAGCTCCATAAAAGCATGTATTTCCTTGTGCAACTGCTTAGCGTGTGTGTGTGAGGCGTGTGTGTGTGTGAGGCGTGTGTGTGTGTGTGTGTGTGTGTGTGTGTGTGTGTGTGTGTGTGTGTGTGTGTGTGTGTGTGTGTGTGTGTGTGTGTGTGTGTGTGTGTGTGTGTGTGTGTGTGTGTGTGAGGTGTGGTGCTGGGCGAACACCAGCGCCTGCAGGTCAGGGATCTGTAATCAGAACACTGACTGGAGCAGGAAGTGCATTATGTGCCCCACAAGCACAAGCACTGCATGTCCCCCAAGTGTGTCCCTTGCATGTCCCACAAGTGTGTCCCCTGCATGTCCCCCAAGTGTGTCCCCTCTGCATGTCCCCCAAGTGTGTCCCCTGGATGCCCCACAAGTGTGTCCCCTGCATGCCCCACAAGTGTGTCCCCTGCATGTATTCAATGTGCCCTCCAAGTGGTCAATGTAAAAATGAAGTTTTTTGCAGGATTCATTCACTCCACACTTGGTGGTGGTAAACTTGTGTGGCCACAGATGCCCTGGGGCAGACCACCACCATCACTCACACACACATCACACTTATACACGGAAGGTGGGTGAATTGTCTTGCCCAAGGACAGAACAAACAATCGATCCAGGTTACAACATCAACTTCAACAACATCAGTGTGTCCATAAAGTATGTCCTGTGTGTCTCGTGTGTCGTGTCCCCCCCGTGTGCTGTGGGTTACCTGAGTGAGTGGTGCGTGGAGGTTTCGTGGAGGACTTGTGGAGGTTTCGTGGAGGTTTCGTGGAGGACTTGTGGAGGTTTCGTGGAGGTTTCGTGGAGGACTCGTGGACTCTGGGCAGTCTACACGAGTTTGAAGGAGCAGTTTAGGGGAATGTGCTTCTATACTGAGGGATGGCCTAAAGGGAGAAGGAGGAGGGGCAAGTCCAGGGGGTGTGACCAAGAGGAAGAATCTGTCCAACCCCAAAATAGGAAAAAAGTTACCTGGTTTGTCTATTTAGGAGAAATGGTGTACGCACATACGGCTTAATTTCGAAGTAAAATAGAGAATTCTATCAAATCTGCTTTTACCTGTGGCCCATCGAGGCAACTGTTGTTGTGATTTTGGGTATTATAAAAATACATTGATTTGATTTGATTTGAAATCTGCTAAATACAGCGTGAATCTAGATAAAGTGGAACTATGGATCCTTTTTATTTTAAAATACAAGGCAGTGTACTGACTAACTTATCTTTGTGTAGAATTTAAATAACATGTATTAGATAATTATACAATTTTACAAATAATTCCGCCTATATTAGTCATGCATATCTCAATACTGTCCACTTTGCTCAGATATTTCAAATTATAGACTCAATGTGAGCCCTCACAGTGTTAAGGTGAGACACTACAGGAAAAAATCTTAAATTTAAAAATGAATTTGAAACTTCACCTGTAGTTTAGATGTAAGAAAAAAAATTACAAGTTTTTCATCATGTCATGGTTTTATGTAAAAATAAGGCATTTTATTTCGTTTTTGAGTTACCTAGATGAACTGGACTGAAAACTGTCATAAAAATTCAAATTTCGCCTCATTTTTTTAACTTAAAACTTCAATAAATCAGTTTTAAAATTAAATATAAAAAAATCCTTCAGTACGTTTTCTCAAAGTCCAAGATTGTACAGTTTGGTGTGGGTTCTACTTTTTAAGTGGTGACCATTATGTCTCGAGGGAGAAAAATGCATTTTAAGAAAAGCCTTTGAAGTTCCAATGTCTCAGAGAAATCTATGGATGAAGTGGATTCAGTGAAATAATAAAACATCTTTAGGAGCAGATTGGACAAGTTTGTTGTTTCCACATGAAAGCAGATGATTCATTTAAAAAAGTGAGTTTTGCCTGCAATGTCTCGCCAAATGCCAAACTACAAACCAACTAAAACCTAAACGCAAGAACAGAATACTTGACAGATCTGTTCCCAACCGTGAGGTCATAAATAGAGCTCCTCAACAATCAATTCACGCTACTCCGTGGATTGCGTAGATCCAGACCGTGTGCAGTGGGTCATGTTCGCGCAACATGAGGAAATGGCGCAGATGAGTCCAGAGTGCGCGCGCTGGAACAGCCCGCTCACACCCGGAAGCAGGGCAGAGGCGTAGGGGACGTACAGGTAAGCACCTGCTCCGCGACACCTGTCCTTCTGTAATGACATCGAAATAATATGTGTGTTCTAAATGTTCTACGCTCGGTGTGACGTAAGTCTACGTGAAAGCGCGCGCTGCTGTTCTAAAACCAACAAAAGTCCAGAATATGACGCAGCTGGGCCTACAGGCGTAGGATGGCTGTTCTGTGGGAAGTCGAATAATAAACCATGGAATAGTCCTCCTCCTCCCAGAGCTGACCATCATGGTGTGCGCTTTACAGTCAAGACGCACTTTAAACGCGGCAGCTCAACACAACTGGATTCATCTGTATCTGTTGTTACTTGGCCTTGGAGCTCTACATGAGCTCGTGTGGACATCCCACTGTCCATTCATGGCCAGAAAAAATACCATCACGTGAATAGTCAGATAACCCAGATCAATAATTAGATCTGATCATAGGCGTCAGTAAATCAAAAAAATGTTTTTCAGAACTAATTGTTTTTGTACGAGTTTTAAAATAACGAAAGAGAACATCTTTCAAAGACATTTTCAAATTCAATGCTCATGTGGTTGTTCATGTGACCTACATTAAGCCTACTGCCTGGATACATTAGGCCTATGTCAACAGTCTATATGACAACTTAGACGACACAATTCACTGAAACGTAGTGAACATGATTATAGATAGATAAACAGACAGACAAGCAATAAAAACATAAAAAAGCAACCAAGAACAATAAGAGTTCCCTAAGTTCCTTTCAGGAGAAAACTATACCAGTGTTTTCACAGCTGAGAAGAATAGCAGATGGCACTGTATTCAATATTAGACAATGTTTTCTGAATTGTTCAGACGATACATACATTTGTGCATTAGGTCTTAAGACAGCATGCTGTGTATTGAGTCTTAAAGACACAAACAGTTCACTGGCGCTGGTTCTTCTGGGCCTCTGTAACATAAGTCTTAAAGCATCATTCTAGGCCACTTAAGGTCAGGATAGAGTACATCAGGGCCTTGTCCTCCTTCTTTGGACATATCATTATGACACTCTTTGAATGGTATTTTGTCCACAGTACAGAACACACAATAAGCAGCTGATTTTACTCAATCGTTTGTGTGTAAATTGTCTGTATTTTGAAATGTTTCACAATTTCTTCACAAACTGTGACTTAACAGCTGTAAAACAATTATAATACAGGTGCCCTCTTACCAAACTAAGTCAGAATTAGAACATTTTGAGAACCTGTCCTATGGACTTTAAACTCTTGTGTCTGAGAGCAGCGGAGATGGAGCAGAGGAATGTGCAGCAGCTGCAGGAGCAGTTCAACGATGTGCTCAGCCGCTTCCAGACCAAAGAGTTCTTCCAGTCTGATTGGGACATTGCCTCTTTTGCCGTCTTCTTCATCTTCATCGGTGAGTCTGTTTGTCCGTGGACACACACTGGTCCTCCCCATACGGAGCTCACTGTAGCCGGTGTGTTTCAGGGATGATCCTGCTTCTCTTCATCCTGGTGCTGATCCGCTGCTGTTGCTGTTGCTGCTGTGATGACAACAAGGTACTTGGCTGGGGTGGGTCTGTGTTGGGTCCTGGGCGGGGCTGTGACGGGTGTCTGTCGGGTATGGATTGGTAGGCTGTATATGTGTCGGGGCATGTGTGTCGGGGCATGTGTGGGGTATGTCAGGGCTGTGCAGTCATCATATCTAACATCATGTTGTGTTGTGCTCCTCAGCCGCGGCACAAGGTGGGCTTTGAGAACATGGCGCTGGAGCCCTGACTGGAGTCCATCCCCTCTCAACCAGTCTTTACCTGTTGCACGTTGATTGTAGTTAATCTGTTGATTGCATATGGAATAATACAAATGAAATCTAAATATAAGTGATACAAGTGAGTGTCTGGTGGAAGGAAGACCACAGGGGCAGGGAAACTGCAGTCCAATCCACAGAAAGTGTGGCTGCTTTGTCTCCCAATACGAGGAACAATAACAATAATTTAATTTTAATATTGTGACAATATTTCATTTTCATTAATTCAGTCTAATAATTTAACACAATGATGTATTTTTATGTTTATGAAATAAAGTTTCAAAAAGTTGTCTTCTGCTGTGTGCCATATAAGAAACAAAAGTATATGCACATAAACCCTGGTTACTGCTTCCTCATGATGCTATGGTTCTTCTCTCACTTTAACGGCCGCTGGTCCAACCCTTCACTCACTGGCCTAGAGTTCTGCCGTAGTGCTCCTCCTGCTGGATACTTAAGAGATGTACTTTTTATAACTGGTAACATTATGAACAAAACACAACGCAGACCATTTAGGAGGATTTTATTGCACAGACATATGATTTCCTCATTTGATTCCATTAGCAGCATTTCAAAGTAGTGTAACACTTGCTGGAATGAAAAAAGTTTGTTCAGATTTATAATTTGACAAAAAAGTAAAGTTAATATAACAAGCGGCGTAATGCGCACAGATCACACACACACAAGCATACAATATGATTATCTTATGTACATATAAACACAACACAGGCAAATGAGTTGGACTGGTTCAGATGTGGCTGTGAACTACGTCTACAGCATTATATAGTTTTAACCTTATCAATGTGAGTTTTATCTCTGGAGTAGCTAACTCAGTTGAATATCCTTTTGTATGTATTTTTTGTAGCAATTTTCACATTCAAACTAATGCCCAACGGTCATCTCTGGCAGAGGCCTGTGTACGAAGCTCGCTGAAAATTCTCTCTGTGGAGTGCTCCTTGTACAATCTGTGCCCAAGTTGACAGGATTCTGGAGGAAAGGTGACGTCACAGCAATGGTGAGATCTGATTGGTTAGCTGCATGTGCTATTTGAGCTGCCAGGAAGTTAACCTGGTCCGGAGCAGGTTAGGAGTTTGGCGGCCTGTTGCCATAGAGATTTACTCTGTTAAGAAGTGAACCAGATTTGTAGTACTGCCGCACCAGGTTTAACCCCAAAATTACCTCGCTAACCCACTAATCCAGTTTCGTAGTACAGGCCTCTGGAGTGCCACTGTTATAAATATAAATATATCTAGGTCTCTCACAAGTAAAGAACAAGGAGCAGCTGAAGATCAGTCCAAACCTGAGATTTGAATTCTGCCAATTATAAGTGTGGACAATCAAAAAACTGCAGGGACATTCTGGGCAAAAGTTTGTTGTATATGTAATCAAAACGAGGCGATTACAACTTGCTGCCATATCCTACTGTGTCAATTTTTTCAGTGTCAAAGGCTGTAAGTGCATGATACAACTGCCACAGAAATTGCTCAGAAATGTGAGCAGGAACAAAAATATGCATTTTACTCACATTGGTATTTTCACTTATATTCTTAAAATATTTGTACTACATTTTTTGGACAATTTTCGCTCTCCGGTAATGTTACTAAAATTTCCTCTAACATCCTTTAGATTCGTAACCCTCATTTGTGAAGGAGCACCGTAAGTCTGCAGTCCAGTCAGTGCAGCAGGCGTGTGGCAGACTTAAGCAGGAGAGGGAGTGGTTCTGATAGGGTTGTGGTTCAACACTGAGAGGCAGCCGTGGAGAGGGTGGTTTTCATTGGTTTAGAATGACCGGGAATTCCAGAAGCTGGAGAAGACGGAGATCTGTGGACACAACCAGAGGAAAGTGACATTACATTCTCTTCTTCTTCCTGCTCTCAGACAAGGTGGACGTGTCTCTGCTCCTCTGTGCTATCTATTTGTTTTGCTTCTTGTCTAGTCTTGTCTCGTCATACTTTTATTCTTTTTGATTCATCTCTTGCTGGACTCCTAAAAATTGGAAATGGATCTGATTACCTGGTCTATGAGCGCGATTGACACAATTTTTTCCCATAAGAAGGGTGCACAGGGAGAACCCACTTGCCCTGACGGAACTTTTGTGGCAGCTACACACGGGACGCCTGGAACAACTGGCAGGTCCCGTGTCTGGAAGTTCTATCCGTGGAAGACGTTGAGGACTTCATTATTTTTGGAATCTTGATAGTGGGGTTTGTGCTTATTGGACTATCACAACATTTCTAAGACAGCTGCCTTTCAAGCAACCCAGCCACTGTCTGTGAAATTAAAGAGCACTTCTGTGACGTGAGCAGCTGAAGGGATTAGAACAGAGAGAGGGAAACACATCTCAGCACGGACGGTGGACATGCAAGAACATGTGGACAACATCGAGAGTCAGACCAGTGAACCTCTTCGCAGTAGAGCTGATGTGAAGGGATTACAACAAAGAGACGCACAGATTGAGGAGCTGATTCAACATGTGAGCCCGGTCTGAAGATGAGCAAAAACGAGTGGACGACACCAAGAGGTGGACCTACGGTGTATTACAGGTCTGACCACAAGAATGGAGGAACTATCAAGGCTACTACATGAAACGGTGGCTCGTAAGTGACGCTGAGAACCAGAACTGATTGATTAACTGATTGCCAAAGATCAAAAACTGATTATTATAAATGTTCTCCCTCCCGACTAGAAGTCTTGCCAGCAGCTGTGCCCTTATCTTATCCTCACTCCCTGCCCCCAAAGACAAGGCCACGGAACTCATAAACATCAGTAACAGTTTTGCCAAAACATCTTAAGACGCCTTTCCTACCTGCCATTTTCACATCAGTCTGAACTTTTCCTCCTTTTCGTTTCTAAAACAGCTCCTTGCATCTTTTGTATGGATTACTTACAGAATACAGCTACCTGCTGTGTATGTCTACTGTGTGTTTGTTGTGACACAACTGTAGTTACAACTGTATGTCGTGTCTGTTTATTGTCTATAAATGTAATTGTATATGTTATGTTGTAACAGCAACTGTAGTTTCAACGGTTTGTTAAGCGCTTTGAGTGCCTGTGAGGTGGAAAAGCGTTCTATAAATAAAAATCATCATCATCATCATCATCATTTGATAATGATACTAATACTTTGGACATACATAGCTGCATTCATGACAACAAAAAATGTTGCATTGTATTATTCATTCAAACTTACCCTGGATGAAAGAGAGACTGCCAAACAGGTTTCTGATTAGAGATGTGTCAAATATCAAAATAATTTACTACATTATTGTGTGACAGTGCTACAGTTTTGTTGCGTGTCTAGAGAAAGGAAACTTGTTTGCAAAACATTTGACATAATCACTGTTTTGGTGATTAAAATTAGTGTTTTATTTTAAGTTTGAGTAGGTCTTGGTTTAACAAAGAAAAGAATTTTAAAATGTATTGGGTTTAAAAAAAAAAGGGATGTATTATAAAATAAAATGAGCAATATATTGACTTTCACATGTATCACAATATCGTGATTTTAACATATTGTAAGGAGTGTATAGCATTTCCTAATGTAAATCAAGTCTAAAGCAGGTCATTTCTTGAGCGTTATTAGTCTACATAGAACACTCACAGCCCAAGAAAATGCTGTTGTTAAATCCTTAGAAAGATTCCAAATGCATTTGCATTGCATCTTTTGCATGTATTTTTTACAAGGACTCAAAGTACTTTTTAAATGGTCAGTTTTAGATCCACGTTTATTGATTAAGCTCTGGCTCGAGCAGAGACAGCCATGAGACAGTCGTGCATTGGGATGATTAGGACTTGGATTGAACTCAGTAACTCCAACGATTGAATGAACTGGCTAGAACACAACTAAATTGCAAGTACATGTTTAAAGTACATGTTTAAAAATCACAAATAACTACAATAACTGCAATAACCTAAAACAAATAGGTTCAAAAGTAGTAACGTGTCATGAATATTTGGGTAAGTGTTTGGGTATGTGCATGAGGATGAAGTGTTTTACCTAGTGAATGTTGTCTTTGAGCTGCTGGGGTTAGGGTGAGGTGCTTCAGACCAAATAGTCACAGTGTGGCATTTTATTTAACCTTTATATTACCAGGCAAAACATTCTGAACAAATTTGTATCTACAGTGTTGACCCGGGTGTTCTAGAGAGCACCCAAGGGAAATGAAAGTAGTAGTGTCTCTTCACTGGCTTCCTGTTGAGTTTAGAATCTAATTTAAAATTCTCCTCAAAGAAAAAGCAGAAAGCATATCATCCAAACAGAGCACTTGGCTAAAAATGCTGGACTATTGTTGGTCCCTGAGTCTCTAATAGCTCAGTAGGAGGTAAAGTGTTTAGCTATGAAGTAGAAATGGAAGTAGCCCGAGAGCTGAAAGAACGCAGGAGAAGTTTATTTCCTTGACCATCAGTACAGGACCTGGGACCCGGAGACATGAGCCCTAAGCCAAGATAATAAGAGCTGAGCTAGGACTGGGGAGAAATGCTATTTTCTCTCACACTTGGACCTGGGTGAGGTGCTTTAGTTATGGTACCTTGTCTTTGAGCTGCTGACAGAGCTGCAGGGAGATGGTGAAGAAGACCAGTGTGTCGCTTAGCCAGGGCACCACACACTCCACTTTGTGCACGTGGCTCACCTCAAAGCGGTTGTTGTTCAATTCACTGTGGACACAAAATCATGCACATTCATAGGAACAGGAACTGTATATCAAGAAAGTTGGAAGGAAAATTATTATGCATTTTTTGTATTATAATTAGCCTTTAAACAGGCTCCTGATTTAATTTGCCATCTCATGATTTGAAACAAACAAAAAAAAGTTTCTCAGCAGTCTGGAAGGACACTTACTGAGTGCAGCCAGCCACTAGGTGGTTATTTCTTTAAATAATATGGGTTAGCAGTTATTGTGCTTAGACAGAAGAAATACTCAGAAGGAGTCTGGCAATGATTTATGGACTTAAAATAGCGGAAGATTCTCGTATGTAGATGATCTGAAAATACATCCCGGATCGAGGGAGTTCCGCAGGAAGTGTTTTTTGATGCTTGGAGGGGGGAGGATTTTTTAATGAACATTCTTCAAAACAGCATGAATCCAGCTGAATGCAACTTCAGGTATGTTTTTGGTGACAGAATATTGTTAGAACATGGTTAAAAGCTCAAAAAAGTCACTGTAGCAGAAAATGTGTCCAACCCTGTCCTTTAAGAGTCTGCCTTTACGCCTTGTTCACATTGTAGCTGGCACAGTTATGGCTTCTCTGTTGGAGCAGTGTTCCTGCAGTGGGAAGCTCACATGAAGAGCTGACGTGCTCATATAAAAGGATGTGCTGTGTGAATGCATGCTTTGGTCTCTGCACTCTCTGCTCATCACACTTAACATCTAAAAGGTGCATGTAGTATGTTGCACAGTGATTCCTAAACATTACATCAATGTGTCCCCAGTTATGAGGTCAACATGTTTGAATCAGATGTTTATGTAATCTGTAATGTTAACAAAAATGCATGAGCCATCCTGTGGCTAACACTGGCAATAAAACCCAGTAATCATTCCCAAAAATGAAATCTCTAAGTCAGTGCTAGACTGAAAGCCTAAGTAAATAAAACACTTTGTATCCCAAGTTAATGTGGAATTGTAGTGCAGTTAAACTACCAGTGGGAGCCTTCTATAGCCATTACCAAAAATGTTCAGTGACAGAGTTCAAGTCCAATGTGTAAATCTTTCAAAGTGCAATGTTTAACTTTTCAGGTGGAGAGTCCACCAGCTGCTTGTCTCTCTGAAGCTGTTATTGCTTAGACTAATGTTGCATTTATTAAATTACAAAAGTTTTCATTGCTAATAATAAAAAAAGGAAAAATATTTTTATACTGGGCTTGCCTCTCCACAGATCTGGCTTGTAAGTTGGCCTGGTGGTGTCACCTTGTCTCCATGGAGATGAATAGGTTTAATGCCATACTGTGAGACATTCCAGGCAAAGCAAAAACATCTCCATGGAGACAAGCAAGTGGCGGACCCTCAACCAAAAAGCTGCACTTACAACATTGCCCCAGGATTGTGTACCACGGAGCTCCCAGCAGGCTTGTAATTCTAAAGAAAGAGAAAAAAGAATATTGTATTTAAACGGTAGAAAACAAGACAATAATGTGTTTGAGTGAATCTCTAGAGCCAAACCTTGGTCGTGTTAGGGGGCAGCACGTGCAGCTGATACACCGTCAGACACAGCTTACTGAGGTTGATGTAAAAGTTGACCATAACATCTCCAGGCATGGGTGGGCTGAACATTTTCTACATACACAAACACACACAATCAGTCAAATCAAAATCAAATTAATGGACGCAATTAGCAAATCGAAAAAGTTGCAATTTTTGAAATGCAAAAATGTCTTCCTCTAAGAACAAATACTCCAGTTTTATTCTGCAAAAAACAAATTAAAACATGACTAAGTGACAAAAATAGGGCTGAAAGTGACAAAAACATGTGATTCTTTCATTAGTTTGTCAGTTCATGTTTCAGTCTTTTTGTTAATTCTCCTGGGTGTATTTAAAATGTGAATAGAGGGACAAATGTACAACACCAAACGTCAGCTCATCATCAAAGTTAGTTCATCATCCATTCACCAGAGTTTGCTCTGTTCAACTCATGTGGTTCAAAGCGCCGTCCTATGATATATCCCTGATATATCCTAAAACCTGATGTTACTGTGACGTGTCGGTCATCTGATTTAAACTGATTTTGGTGCTGTCTTCCTAGCAGTTGGACGACAGCACCATCTGCAGTCCGACATCTTCAGAACTGTATCTTAGGTGTGGGATATAATCAAATCAGAATACCTGATGAACTTAATCGGGTTGCAAGGCAACTCATTAAAAAGCTGGATTAACTCTGCGCATTTACACTGTTTTACACTTTAAACTGTTTTAAACTTTATACTTCTGAACATTCGTGTCCTAATTGTGTCATTGGTTCTCAGCGGAGCCACAGTCCTCTGCTGCCTCCCTGCTGTCAGCTCCAAAGTACTGAAATGTAGTGAGAAATGTGTCACGTAACTTGTGCTGTGGAATATCCACAAGTATTCTATCATAAGCATATGAGGCAGACAGTCTAAAAGTAACAAGTGACCAAAAGCTTAGGCTTTGCGGATTCTAAATTGATTTGTCACAACATGCTGTTAAGGATCAGGCACATTCAGCTTTATGAGCCCCAAACACTGCTAATCCACAGGGCTCTTCTCCTGCTTTGTGCTGTATCATACATAGACAATAGACTGTGTTATGATCTGCACACAGGGGCAGGGAAATGATCATGAGCTCTTGCCTCCTGTTCAGAGGAACGAACTGGGTCTTTCCACACTGCTGATCTATAGTGGGACACATGCCTCTGATGACGTTAAGAGTGTTAGCAGATTTTAGTGACAAAGGGAAGAGACATTCAGGGACATGTATTTTTAGCACAGTGACTTATAGCCAAATTGCTAATATTAAAAGCTACTGCATTAACATACAGAAGATACTAAATGTCAGTGTTTGCTGTTGGCAGTGATGGAAAAAATACATGGTTTGAAAAGTACTTTGTGATGGGCCATTATATCGTGGTAGAGGCAGAGCGACCAAACCAGTCTCCAATGTGCGTGGAACATGCACCATGCTGTCCACAACCGTTGTACAGATGCCCAGAAGTTAAACTACGTTGACAGTCTTTTGATACATTACACACACACACACACTTCGGCGCAGAGAGCATCAGCTGATCAACATATTCAGACTCATGTACACAGGCTAAGTTTCCATTGCGCTGTTGTGCAAAACTGTATCGATCAAAAAACAATTTTGCATTGAGGGTGTTTCCATTAAATTATGAATTAGATGAATTAGTCAGACCTAAACACCTCGGTCCAGAGTCCCGCTCTGTCCTGTCAGAGCAGTGGCCGCACAGAGCTCAGCGGATACACGTTAATGTGTCTGTGACGTGCGCGTGTGAGCACATGAAGAACACAGCAGGTGGAGACATGAGGAGGAGACCTCTGAGCGTCAGATGGATGTAGGACCAACGCTTTGAACCACATGAGTAGAACAAAGCAAACACTGCTGAATGGATGATGAACTAACTTTATGAATGAATACGTTGTGAGAAGTGGGCAGGACCACGGCGCATCCATGAGCGAGATGTTTGGTGTTGTACATATGTCCCTCGTGAATAATTTCACGTTCTTATGCATTATTATAGGCCTGTTCTGACGCGAATATGAGGCTTTATGAAAGATAATGGCTGTCTCTGCACCAAAACAGCCAGATTCTTCGTAAGGCACTGCTCTGAAGGCGCTTCCGCCTGTGGCGGCTCTGGTTGCGCCGGGAACCGCGGAATCTCTCGGGAGACGTGGAAAAGTCAGTCCCATGCAGGTCTCTTCAAGACAGTCTTGAACCCTTTAATATCGAAATAAGTGTTTCCGTTGCAGTTTTAAGTACATTTCCGCACGCAGAAAAACAACCTATTGCAAGCTAAATTAACTTTTAAATTATATGCCTACATTTAATAAAAATTGCAATGTAGTTCCTTGATTTTAGAAAAGTAACTGAATTCCACATTTAAAAATAGTAACTGTAATGGAATATAAAAAATGTATGAGATTATTAAATGTAATGTCGTCTTTTAACAATCCCATTCTGAATACATAACAGCGGTACATATATTCTGTTACTCGGCTGAAGGAGTGTGCTGTAAACAATCTGAGTAGGATCAACATGTTCCACTGAGCTACTCCAATAATAGATATTCACATTCATTATTTGAAAATTCAATTAAAATCAGTGTGTGCCAGTAATGTACACTTTTAGTGACTGACAGAGTGCTGTGCAGGGGGTTACCATTAGTCCACTGGTGGCCAGCTCTGGGAGGGTCAGCGAGGCCGGGGTGGTCAGCCGGTTCCTGGCTCTGGTCAGCTGCAGCATCACAGCGTCCATCAGCTAAAGACATAACAGCAGCACGTTTAGATATAGACATGTTAGTACTAATAATGATCTAGTGGAGGGTCTGCAACCTGCTGGTTTACCTGGACATCAAACCCATTGCTTTGCCAAGAAGGTTCTGCAGTATAGAATAAACGTATTTTGCATTTATTCAATTACACAGGTTTTCGTTGCTGAAAAATGGAAACTAGTTGGTGTGACCCCTCGATCGTCCAGGAGTCTTCCTCCATCCGAAAGTCATTCTCAATCAGTAGAACTGGTCTGAGAACGCTGACTTATATGCTACTCTGATCTGTGAAAGACCCAATAATACCTTGTTTATTTATCTATCTATTTATCTATTTATTTATCTTGAGTGGTTCTGGCTCCACAGTCCAAGTGGATGTCAGTCCTAGTTCATCTGCAGCCTGTCCGTCCGTGGGAGTAGGATCTCTCCTTCTCCTTCTCCTTTGTAGTTTTTCCTCGCCGCGAAGGAGGGTCAAAGGACAGGGGCATTCTGGGATATTCTGTTATCTGAACTGCTTTACCTGTGGCCCATCGAGGCAACTGTTGTTGTGATTTTGGGCATTATAAAAATACATTGATTTGATTTGATTTGATCTATTGTTATTGTGTTGTAATCTATTACTATGTTTTAAAGGAAAAATATTCAGCATTTTTCATATTGTTATTAGCCTTTAAACATGCTCTTGAGTACCTTAAATTTGCCATCTCATGTTTTGAAACAAAAAAAAAGTTTAATAAAGGATTTGTCTGCTGTATGCTATGAGTGCATCCAGCCAGCAGATGGCGCATACCGTTTACACAGTTAACTTATGTAAGAAGATGATGACACAAGATGATTTAGCCAGTTATTGTGTTTAGACAGCAGAATTGCTCAGAGTCTGGGGATGATTTAAGGACTTCAAACAGCAGAAGATTCTCAGATAAGTGATGTACGAAATTGGAGGGAAAGGATTTTCTAATAAAACATTCCTCAATGCAGCTGAATGCAACCTCAGGTATGTTTTTGATGACAGAACATTGTTAGAACATGACTGAAAGCTTAAAAAGTCACTGTAGCCGAATATGTGTCCTATAACATAATAAAAAATAGTTCTCCGACCAGTTCTACTAATTGAGAATGACTTTTGGATGGAGGTGTTTCATCTTGATTTTCAAAACAGATGATGACCTTTGAAACCTTTCTCACAGTGAGTTGGGCTGCTTCGGTATATTCCCTCATTCCTCCAGGAGTGTTCCATCACTGAAAATGTTTCAAAGGTTTCAAAGGTAGTCCACTGTTTTGAAACCTTTTCTACAATGCACCTGCTATGTCATCTGTTTCTCTCCATGGTGATTTATTCATTGCCTTCAGCTTCCTGTTTATGGGGACTACCCAATACTCGCACATTTGTGTAATTCAGTATTAACTTTGTTAGATCATGGTGATGTTATATGCAACAGAAAAATGCCTTCATTTTGGTAACAACCACAAATTAAGATCTGTGGTAGTTACCAAGTTGTAGAAGACTTCTCCATCAATTTGCATTGCATGCCAGGGTTGAGTGCTCGGAGGTTTACCCACTGGATGACTCTAATCTATAAATCTATTTGTGACTGCGTGCCATCCTATCTGTGCGCCCTCGTGCAGAGAGCTGAAGCTGTGCGCCCTTGTGCCAAAACCTTGTGCATAGAACTGAAGCAGAGCTGAGGGTTGCTGTCTGTGGCCCTTGTGCAGAGCGCTGAGTGTGCTCTGCGCTCACGTCACATTTACTGTCTGACCCTTGAGTATGTACTGATTGGGAGAAGCGAGCCTACTCCAACAGCTTGGAATTCTCTCCAATCTGAATAGAGGTTGTGTGAGCTGGTTCCACTGAGATTTTCGCTCTTTCGATTTTAAAAAACAAAGAGCGAGAATCCTACAAAAACTGTCTATGCTTTTATATATAGCAATATAAAATGTAGGCGCACTATGTAGTTTGCTGATGGAGGGTATGAAACATTCTCTTCTCCAGGAACTCTTTGCTGCATGTCTCAATGGAAACAAGCACTTTTTGGGCAATAAAAACTCATTGGACTGGATAAATAAAAGACAGATAAGAATATATCCTGCTGTGGAACCGTCTAGACAAAGCACTAAAGACTATAGAAAATTAGGTGACGGATCCTTTCCAAGAAAACGTACATAGTGCACCCTTAAATGTTTAAACGTGTGTTGATGATTGCATGGTTCAATTTCTACTTTGGCTCTGGTCACCCTTGAAAAAGAGGTGTTTTTTCTTGTTTAAATACATCTTAATAAATAACTATATATGTTACTATATAACCAATACGCTGGGTACTTCTTCTCTTTAATCTTACTCTTTAATGTAAGCACCAGATTGTTCCTCTGCAATGAAGTAATTTGGTTTACATGCATATAATCTGTTCCCTAAAAGATCTCTACATGAGGTTGCTGGAGTCTCACCTTGTTCACCTCTGCTCCAGTTTTAAAGTGATAGGCCTCATCTCGACAGCTCAACAGGTTCAAAGCCTGGTTCACGTGGTTCCGAGCATCTTGGATCTGCCAACGGTCAACAGCAACAAGAGTCTGGTTATGTGCTTAGAAAGACTTCAAAAGGTAAGGTATAAGTCCAAAGCAGTGTTGCCAGATTTTACTGACAGTTTCCAGCCCAAATTCCACATAAAACCCGCCAAGATCAATGAAAACCAGCCCAAATTATAAACTTTCCAAAATTACTATTTGAATGGCATACAAAGCACAATTGCAACAAACCAACATCACACAACCAGATAAACATATAGACCACAGTCGGGCCCTTAGCCCTCCTTATTTGGCAACTATACATTACCACCATCTGATTGTGTGGTGCGTTTAAAGTTTATATGACAGGTTAGACTACATGTTTGACTAATATATACTGAATATGATTGCATTTAAGATTGTACTAAACATTCCTATTTTGTCCTCTGTTTGACAATCTTCATAACATTTATCATTTTACTTCCTGGTTGGTCATGGGCAGCAAATATGACATAGTTAGAGGTAATTCCACAACTGGTACCAAGCAACCATTTTGAAAAGGGCCAAAAATCCATGTTAATTACACAATAGTTATGATCTGACAAATAATAACGTCTGATAACACCTTTATTTTGTGACCGTTTAAACTGTCACAGAAAAATATATCAGTTGAGTGTTAACTGTCTATTTATTTTCAACTGTACGTTACATTTTGATGACACACTTCCTGTAATTTTAAACTTTAATTAATCAAAATTTCTTATGGAACTTTACTTCAAAAGTGTAAAACTATGCTAAATATATACCACAAGTGCCCTCCCACCAAACTAAGCCATAATTTGAATATAATGAGAACTTGTCATAGACTCATGCAAGTCCCATTCAAACTGTTTATCAGAATTGTAATACATGTAGCGTGCTTTGGACTCATTCTCCAGAACCGGGGCAATCTTCAGCTCAGGGTGGTTCTCCCATTACTTCCAATATACTTTCTTGTATTTCCCCCACTTGGGAATCTTATTTTAAATCCTGTGTCTCACTCCAGCCGTGAGATAAACTGATCTCGACTCAAACCCTTAAACGTTAAGCAGGACCCCAACGCCAAACCCGAGGGTACGATGACTGAGCCGGTGTTTATTGTTTCCATCCAATCAGAGGTCGAGTAGACATTTTGACAAACAGCACAACCAATGTCACTGTCATAAACAACTATAACCATTTAATATTCTATTTTCTATTTTTCAATCAATACATTTTACTCAACAACCCAATCAATAATACACACATATTTATGAAGAAAATAATCTATTTTGCATTTTCAAATTCCCGCCTGAGACATCCGATAATAGCCCAAAATATATGCACCCGCCCAACGCTATTTTTTTCCGCCAGGAGCCAACAAAAGGAGCCCAATTGGGCTGAAAACCTCCCAATCTGGCAACACTGGTCCAAAGGGGAGTTACGGCTCATTTAGGCACAATTTAAAAAAATATATGTTCTGTTAAATAACCACCAGATGGGACTGGACCCAGTTAGACAACTGACCAAAAAAGAAAAAAGAGAAACAAAGAACAAACATGAAGGAGCCATGAAGGAGTCAGTTTTTGATTATATTTGTTGGAAAAAAGCCAAGAAACGAGGTGAGAGAAGAATATAAAGTTACGCTTTTCTGTCTCCGGTGGTCAGCACATGTACAGCTCTGAGCAGAAGGACCAAATGAACGACAGAAGCCTCAATGCATATACGTATCTACACATTAGGAACAGCATAAATGCCTTAAAAGAGGAACTCCCATCTGTATAAAAGTAGGTTTTATTTTTAAGTGGATTGGGGATAGGAGGGAATCTGACAATGTTATTCATTTTCTTAATGATGATTGTGATTGTGTTTATGGTAGTTGTGAGATGAGAGGAAACAAAAAATGCCCCACAGTTTGCCCTCAGTGGAATTTGGCCTGAACTGTCTGTCTTGTCTCAGGTTCATGAAGTACCTGCTGCAACTTCCAGTGCTTGTCATCGCGGAACTGGAAATGCAGGAGTTGGCTGCTCTTGGCCATCTTCAGGTTGATGTCCTGTGAACAGCCTGGTTAGACTTCTAAAACGTAGTGAACATGATTATATTTAAGATTTTACTAAACATTTTTGCCTATTTGTCCCTGATTTCACAGCCTGGGTTTTGGCAGCAAATGCGACATAGATAGAGACAATTCCACAACTGTTACCTAGCAACCAGAGGAAAAGTAACATTGGGCAGAAGTCTGGTTTATCCGTGCCAAACAGCTGAATTCCTTTCCATCGGGATAGATTCATATAAGGATTGCACAATATATCCTAAAAATATAGGATAGGATATCATAACATGGCTAATTCAATTATCAATATACTTTTTTTCTCATATTGTGCTAATCTTATTAAGTTCATTTCAGAACTCACGAGGAAATTAATAGATTGTAGTCAGAAAGTGGTACATTAGCCTATTCAAGTCTAAAATACCTACCAAAGGAAATGAAAATCTGAAAACAAAATCTCATTTTGGTACATCAGTGAATGATATTGGTGCGGACGATGTCAAGCTGCACTTACTGCCTGTGTGAGTGCCTCTCCCTGCAACGTCAGCACCCCCTTCACCTGGTCCATCCTGCACACAGACAAGTCATCTCTTCACTTACACACGACATCTTATATTTGCATTTTTTGTTGAAATTTATATTTTTCTATTTCAGCTGTGAAACTGGTAGAACCCGTCACTTGACCTTAGCTTTGCAATGTATATTGCTTACGTGGAGCTGCCCAGGATGAAGTTCTCCTGCTTGAGCTGGCTCTCCAGTCCTGGGGAGGGCATGGTGAAGCGCCGGGAAGCCTCCTGTCACACATAACAGACCCTTAAGAAAATGCAACGCAAAATGATCAAATGTAGAGCAGCAGATGGCTGATAAGCTCTCTATGATTTTAAATTAATACAAACTAAATTACTGGTTCACTGGTCTACATAAGAATAGTATAATATGGCAAAATAATAATCAGTATGGTAATAAATATTCTTCAACATTGTTTATTTAAACTGCTTTCACCCTGTGGCCCATCAAGTGATTTTGGGCGGGGCAAAAATAAACTGAATTGAACTTTGACGGCCACGTTAATGGTCACTCAGACAGCAACAGTGTCACACCGGACATGTGACATCATGCAGAGCCGGCTCACCTTGAGAACGTCCTGCAGCTGCTTGAGGACAGCATGGACCTCTTCTCGGAGCAGCCAGTTGAACTCTTCCTCCTAACACAACATACACTATGTAACTATAATACACAAATGTACTGGAGGGTCGAATCGTGACATTAAAATCCCTACAAAGACCAAGAATCAATAGGCCATGAAGTAAGCCATAGTATTTAGTTTTGTCGATGTGTATAAAGTGATGGGTATAGATGTTTTTGTCCGCTGTATTACACCTGTGGATATTTTTGTTTTATATTTACATATTGTAAATCGCAATAGTGATCTAATAAAAGAAACAAGTCTGCTGACTTCCTAGTTGAAAACGGTTACTTTCAAAGGATTACATAGTGGTAACTGACTGTGTCATTTTAAGCTTCAAACTGCACAGTATTAATGAGAAAAACAACATAAAACCACTTTTGTGGTGAGTTTTGTCCTTTAACCATCCATAAATAAATACAGAACAAATGGTGAAACAAATATAAAACAAATATTATCCTGTTATTTTTATGTTCATTCTTTAATTAAAAAAATGCTCCTTAACATTCCTCAACCTCAGATGGAGGCCTATTGTTTGCATTGGACTTTGGTTCAACAAATGTTGATGAATGCTGATGAAGTGACTAAAATTAACAGCCCATTGCATTACAACAAAGATTTTTGCTTTTTGTTTTTGTCCGTGGAGCTTCTGTTTTGTTCAAGTTAGCTTCCTATGGCATAATGTGAAATGAAGTTTCTCTGTTGTTGCTGCGACAGTGCTAGCTAGCACTGTCTAGCTAGAAGTCAGTGTGTAGAGGCCTTTTTTCCACAAAGTTCAGATTTTATGGTACAGTTCCTGAGGAGGAAAGTTGATTACCCCTGCTTTAATCGCTATGGATCATTCTGAAACGCATGGATAGTGCACCTTTAACCAGACTTAGGTCAAATGTGCCTCTGAGAGAATTCAAATGACTTACCTTTTAACCCTATACAATCCATGAGTGTCAGAAAGATGAAAAATGAGGCCCTTTGCCATACCATTATAACCTGGCCCTGCCACATGAATTCTCGCGATATTTGTAGAACTAATTCAGAGTGATACACATCAATCTGGCGTGAGCCAGGTTAATAGCATTAACAAATAACTTTTGAAATGTTGACAGAACAGAAACTGAAAGCCATGGAAAGATGCAAAAAAGGCTGTCCCGGTGAGGCCTGTGAGGAGACAGCTCCAAGGAGGACTGCACCGGGGACAGCACCGAGGACAAGTCCAAGGAGGAATGTACCAGGGACAGCACCTAGGACAGCTCCGAGGACAGGTTCAAGGAGGACCGCACCGGGGACAGCACCGAGGACAGCTCCCAGGACAGGTCCAAGGAGGACTGCACCGGGGACAGCACCAGGGACAGCTCCGAGGACAGGTCCAAGGACAGATCCGGGGACGGCACCGAGGCGGGTCCGGTCCGGCCGTGGCTGCTGCTCTCCCACAGACTGACCCCCGCAGCAGCCCCTGAGCGGCCTCACCTCCGGGACTGAAGGGGTTTATTACTTCTAATTTAGCTCAAATGAACGCTTTATTTCCATGGCGTTAGCTCACATGCGCAGTGTGCAGCAGCGCTCGTAAACACGGCTCTTACCAGCACGGCTCGCTCCACTTGACTGGCGGAGGACATCTTGGGGAGCTCGGACAGAGACCTCTGGGGGTTCAACATTGTAGCCTATAATTTTCCGAGATGTTCTCCAAAAACAGCGGAGCTGCAGAAATGACCTGGGATTATTGTGGCTAACAGGGAGTAAGCGCTGTTGCGTTCGTGGGCAGTCGGAAATGCAAGCGACCCAATCACAAAGTAAATTTGGAAACAGAAAATTATTCCACTACTTATTTTATTTAACCTTAATTTCGCCAGAGAAAACATTAACAACAAATTATTTTTTATAATGTTGCCCTAGGTGTGCTAGAAACACCTAAGGGGAAGGGAGAGGGCGTGAACGCAAACAATTAACGTTAGCTAAATTGCACATGCAGAACTACAAGATAGATAGATAAAATGCCACTCTTCCGGATTTGAACGGGGTATGAAACTCTAATATACAGTATATGGTGCAGCCATAGGGGTGCAACCATTACGTCTCAGAGATGTTTTTGTTTTTCCTTGGTTACAAACGCACCATTCACTTGGTCACACGCTTACTATTAAAATGTCCCGCCCACTGCCAAATTTGGTTATTCTCTTCCGTTTTGATGTCGTCACGCTTTCTATGGTTGAAACAGGCAAATAACAGATCAGAGACGAGAGGCTGAAGGTCACACTCATGAATCTGTAACTGGACGGGGTAATGCCTATTATTTTAATAGGGACTTGTACTTTATTGGTAGGCCTATGTATTAATCTTCAGAGCATCTACTTTTGCACCATATAATCAGTTGAAAATTATACATTTAGTAATGGGATAAGTGAAAAGTCATAAAACAGTCACAACAGTAATTATGAGGATTTATTAAACAGCACAAATGTATTTATATTTCAACATGTACACAAAATCATAAATATCCCCCAAACCAAAGTTTGAAACCCTCCTTTTGTTTCTTAAACTGTTCAGATTATCGAAAAGAAGCCTGATTATAAAGCCACAGTCAATTATAAGTCTACAGTATTAAGACACAATATCAGACTTAAGTCAAAGTAGCACATGTATCATTGTTAATATAAAAGAAAACCTACCAGGATAGTGTGCTTATTTACACTAGGCTTAAAAACACCTCTTCTCTCCAGGATGAATGAGATTTGAAATAAAAAAGTAATCACTTTGCTTGATCCAAAGTGTGTAACATGCTTATGAAAAAGGCTGATGTTATGAAATGTTTGCAATAGATTTTCTTTCCAAATAGAGTAGGTGAATTGATGGATGATAAAAAATTATGTCACGTATGCAACAAGTATCTATGTTGGGTTTAAAATGGTACTGACACTTCCATGCTCTAAAAACAATGGAAAAAAATATCTCTTTGCATTTAAGGCCTCACAATAGTTTCTCTCGAACTCATTAATCAATTTCAAACTTAAAAGCACAAGAAGCAAACTTTGACCAAAATGGACCAAAATGGTCAATTAAACAACAAATAAATACATGATTATTCTAATACTCCAAGGGGAACATTATTAAGGCAATGCAGTGGCATGTTCTTGGTTATTTTTCTAATCAACATAAAAAAACAAAACACACTGTTAGATAAAGCCACTACATGAAAAATGAATGGTAAAATACCTTCCTAAATATCAGTACAGTCTGCATATGTGGTGCAAGAGCCGTATTTATCGGTTCTGAACCTAACAGCCAATCACAGACACTCACAGTTTTTAATAAAAAATAAAATAAAATAAAAAAAAAGGAAATCAAGTACAGCCAGCGCAATGCTCCGGATCACAGGTGGGATCCTGTGGGGTGTGCACAAAAGAAAGAAATCAGAGAGGAAGCAGTTAAATGGAGGGAGATGGTGAAGATGCAGAATCCTGGGCCCTCAGTGGATGTAAGCCCTGTAGACCGCAGAGATGTCATTGTCCGACTGGTCCAGCGCCTTAGCCCTCTTGTAAACCTGCACACACAAAGCTTCTCTTTAAATTTCCACACAAGTACTGACTGACAAGACAGATGGGAATTAGAATGGTCCAACTGGAGTGTTGTTATTTTTACTTGTTTCACTTTTTTATGAATCTACATTCCTGCAGATGAGCGGACTGATACTTATCTCTTTAAGTCAGTGGGCTCAATTTCATTTTCAGTGATAGGGTTTGATTCCCGGTGAAATTTACCGCTATGATATAATGATATTTTATCATTACACATGGGCACAGTGTAGCTTTTTGATGGGGGCTCCACTACCAGTGTTGCCAGATTGGACAGTTTGACACCCAAATGGGCTACTTTAGTTTTGCATGGAAAATTCAGAATGATACATTTCTGCATTATTATACAGATTGATATCAGTCTTGTTGCTCCATAATTTTTGGGAGCTCAGACGGGCATGAGAGAAGTTTGATTTTGCTCTAAATAACAGGCGATCAATGAACCCGTTGGTTTCACATGCGTCACGGAAATAAACTAATCTGATTTGCACAGTACGGTTTGAAATTGACTTGAAGCACGAAGGACGGCGTGTTGTGCTGGGAGTGTATTCTGGACCTCAGAAATTTCTCATTTCTCCCTGTGCAGAAGACGACATATTTTTGGGTTACTTTTAGTCTTATCAGACGGGATTTTAAAAGTATAAAATTAAGTTAACCCTCAAGCTCTCCTTAAAAAATGTTTTCCTCTGTAAAGCCATTTTTGACACGGGATCCAACTTAGAGTGTTGCTTGTTTTTTGATCTTTTAACCATTTCCTTTGTATGTAAGTTGGTTCACTTTTATTTTAGTTTTACCCTTTGAAAAACCCATGTGTAAAAAATTGTTGCGCGCCAAAAAATAAACAACTGCTGTGCTTCTTATATAAAAAGATGAAAGTGCCCAAGTTTCCACCTGTCCAAAAACAGTTGCCCCCTGGATTCAACTCTGTGCAAGCCTCCTTGCATGAGTGATTGTCTTTCAGCTGCAACGCTGATGCAGTGACTGGCGTCTCATTTCTGTAACAACCATGTGGAAAGACAAATCCTATGGTCGTGGAAAAGATAGGATCTAAGGAAACATTGGCTTAAGAACCATTCAATGCATTATTAAAAACTCAAAGGATAGTGCGGAACAATTGTTTTTAAAAACCACAGTGTTAAATAAATCCGGAATGATTGTGACTGGCAATCGCTTCAACATTTGATAAAATTTGGCCCCAAAATTGGCCAAATATAATGCAAAGGAAGGAGTACATGGCAGTGCCGGCGCTCCCATTACGCACATAACATGCAGTGCGTGGGGCATCAAGTGCTCCTAGGAGCACCAGGCAGTTTGGATTGAATGACAGAATAGACCATTTTGTGCAGCAGCTAAACTGCAAACAAACAGGCGCCTACAGTAGCCTTTAGTTCTGGATAATGTCAAAACAAATAGGACTCACGCGTTGTCTCTGTCTCTCCCTCTCTCTTTCCAAAGCGAGTTTGAGACGTGCACAGACAGCTTTACTGTACAAGCCACAAAAAAAAAAAAAACAGCAGGGGAGAGGCACAGTGTGAAGCAGGTTCCACATAGACCAAATGGTCTTTAGTTTATGAAAATCTGCCTCATATACAGCTTTTCAGCTTGTGCGGCGAACTGCAGAGCGCACAAAGCCTTTCAACTTCTTGCAAATGTCTTAATCATGTTTTTCTAACTTATTGAAGGAGGACCCTTGAGATTTTGATTCATACAATATAAAATTAAACATATAAAAATGCGAACTACAAGGCTGTAGCACTGACATCAAACCATTATATATTTTTACAAGAGGGTTGGGAAGGGGACACAGCGGAGCATTTCTGCTTAGGGCACTCAAATGGCTAGCAGTGGCCCTGGCACATGGGGTTTCATGAGCTCCTGGAGTATGGAGCTCCCAGACATCCATGTGAAATATGACTTGTCATTAGGGATGCACCAATATAGAAGTTTTAGGCCGACACTCATGTTATGGGAAAACTATTTTCACATTATTCCCGAAGCTGACGTGGGCGCTTCTTTCGGTGCATTGTGACTTCTTGTTGCGTACATTAAACATTTCACACAAACCCATCTAATTTATATAATATTTTAGCAGCGAGACTTTTTCGTTCACCACATCCTTATGAAGTGCGTCCGAGGTTCCCATCAAACCGAAAGTGCCTTTACGTGGCACTGAGATGCAAAGGTGGGCGGGCCAGAATATGGTGAATATATTGTTGTTGTTTTTTTACACTATACATCCCAGCGGCATTTCGAACGCATTTTTGTTTCACACAACAAAACACAATTGCAAGACAAAACAGAAACAACTTGATGGGAAATGTAGTGTGCAATAGTCCTCATACCTCATTTGCGGCTGCTGCCATTGGTGTTGGGTGGTTGGCATTGTCACCCATAGAGATGGCTAACCTCAGGTCCTTCTGAATATGCTTCAAATAGTAGTCAGGTTTAAAATTACCCTGTAAAATATCTGGACACCAAAGACAATATCAGTGCAAGTGAAAAACAGAAGCGCAGAAAGACATGAGCAAACGAATGATGAACCTTACTTTGACATTTCTGGTCCACAAATGTACTGGCCATTTGGCCTTGACAGAGTATGTCCAGGAAGGTCTGCTGGGACTGTCCAGTGGCCTGGGCCAGAGTCAGACCCTCCGCAATGGTGGCCATAAAGCTCCCCTGCACCATGTTGAGAATTAGCATCATGCGCGCAGCGTTTCCTGCTTCACCTGAGCACAGCACAACAGAGATTTAACTATATTTTTGGGGGCTCAATATTTATCATGAGTTCCGAGTCTTTGCTCTAGTGGGGATATGTTTGCTATTTTTGTGGTAGGAAGATGAGATTTGAGCAGTTGAGGGTTAATGGTTCAATTTATTGATCTTAATTTAACCAGGAAAAGTCCCACTGAGATTAGAATCTCTTTTTCAGAAGAGTCTTGCCCCAGTGGGGCGGAGTCTCAAGTACATGTTTTTAGTGGTAAGGGAAGCCGGAGCACAAAGACATGGTGAGAACATACAAACTCCACACAGAAAGGCACCACGCTGCCTGGGTGTTGAACCCAGGATCTTCTTGCTGCTAGTTGTAGCTGGAAGATAAAAGCAGAGAAGAACTCATTTCTTTCTTCAAGCTTTCACAATATCAGAATTTTCTCTCGTTCACTCACACTAAAGTGAACAGAAATCCAGCCCAACATGAAAGGCCAAAACAAAGTGCCGATCTGTTTGCCTGGCCTCCATTCTAATCTCCATGTATTGTTCAATACAGTCAATTAGTCTGGAAGTGCGTCAATCAGTGGATGTGACGATAGCGCTGCGACAAGCAGTAGAGAGCCGTGGCTGTCAGTCGAAAATGGCGTGTAGCTGTAAAGCTTCTTCTCGCTGTGGTTTTATCAACATGTCCTGGTCTTTTAAAGGAGAGGAGAGAGCAGCCCCGAACATTTTCTCTGTCGTGGACGCCATCTTGCTTATTATTGCTCATAATCGCAGCACACGGGATGTGACGTTCTTCTCTCACGGCTCTGATTGGCTTGGGTGCCACAGAATAGAGGAAGCAGGGGGTTTACCGATCCTGCCTACACCCACTTTCTTTCAAAATTGAAAGCTATTGAAAGATAGAGGGAATGATTGGTCAGGCTACCGATCTGTAGCAGTCAAAAGCAAAAGTGGGCGGGGTGGAATAAGTTCCAATATTCCAGTGAGATCTGAACCACACGTCCCAGTAATTGCCTGATTGGGCACAGTTTGGCGCTGAAGCTGCTATGGTAACCATAAGCAAGCTACTTTTTGAGATTTGTTCAATCAGACTTTCATTTTAACTGTCGGTAGACGGAGCAGAGCTGAGAAATAAGAGGATAACTATGATAACAAGCTAAATAAAACTATTCCTGTGTTTTTGTTCTAAGATTGTTGTTTGTTTTGTTCTAAGATGTTCTATGTAAAATAGAGCAATTCACCTGCAGTTCTTTAATTGTGCGTTACAACACTGGAATTGTTCGACAAATACAGGTTCTCTTATCTTACTTGAGGCCACAACAGATAAAAAACTGAATGTTTAATTAAGGATGTGCAAAATTGGACAGTGCCACCCAAATCAGGCAATGACCTCCTCATCTGCTCTGTAGATTTTACATCCATGCTCTACAGAATCTCAAGTTTTTCTTTACATTTAACAACGTTTTCTACACATCCCCCATGTCATCTCTTCTTTCAGTTGTGTTACCTTCTGTAGCAGCATCACTCTCAGGCCTAGGATATGCATTACAGTGGTTTCAGGTGCTTTGAGTGATTTGTGTGGACGCTAGAGCTGGTCCATATCATATTGTTCATTTTCGTATCGTTTTCTCTATGTGGATATGGCCAAAATCCTACACACTGTGGACTGCACATACCCAGAAAGAAGGAGGTCTTGCCCATGGCCATGAAACAGCTGCTGCAGTCCTCGTAGACTGTGCGGTCCCCTGCTGCCACAATCACCAGCATGCCGTCGTTGGAGAGCTGCTGACTTCCTGCCACAGGGGCCTCCAGGAAGCGCCCTCCCCGCGATGTTATCACCTGCACACAGTTACATGTTCGCAGCGAAAGGGGCAGAAACAGACCAGGCAGAGGCACAGGGAAGAACAGCCTTGGAGCTGGTTCTGTCAAAGCACCATCATAGATCTGAGGATGCTATTGACGTGTATCGGCTTATAAGTTGATACTAAAAACGACTAGATCTGCAGTAGATATTGAATTAGGACATGGCCGGCAACGGTGTACCTGAGAGAGCTCTGTGATGGTTTCAGGGTCCACTGTGGACATCTCCACGTAGCACTTTCCTGGTCTGATCCCCTGAAGCACTCCACTGGGACCCAGCACCAACTGGAAGAACACACACAAGAACATTTGCAACATTCAATTTGAGGGATTGCTTGAATACTATGGTTAAAATTTGATGATATACACAGTTCACCCCCTATTTACATAAACTCTGTCATGTGTGTGAACATTTTCAGCATTTAGATCGCAAAAACTATTGCCATGGGGGATGTATCAGCCACTGGACAGCTCTGCTTTTTACTTAGTTTCATGACGGGACTATGCATGCACTTGTTGAGCACAGAGCAGAGAGAGTACCTTGGTTTTGTGGATTTGCAAAGAAGCTGAATGGAGGAAAGGAATGATCGGAGGATTGGAGAGAACCAGCCAGCTGAAGAGTGTCTCAGTATTTCTCAGAGTCTTCCACCCAGCAGTGTGCCTTGAGGGATTGCTAGGTGTGACTAGTAAATTGATTTAATCTATTCACCCTATTATTATTGTAATAATTTTACGTTATGACACAATAAGGATACTAATAAAAAATCCCCAGTGACAGACAAACATCATTTGGTGTGAATTGGTGTCATTTGATAATGCTCTAGTTGACTGTATGACGTGGCATCTTTAAAAAAAACAAAAAACATTGTGCCAATCAATCAAAAAAGATTGAAAATAAACCTAGTTAGCAAATGTATCCCTGAAGCATCTGAAATGTGTCAAATGGCCAAATGGCTGACACGTATCTGATGTGATTTTACGCAAATGAGGCGTCGGGTGCAGATGTAATATCAATAGATGTCCGACATGGCTTAGAAGGTGCACATGTTGAACACAGAATAATGAAAAAAATTTCAATGGAATAAAACTTGTATCATACATCGGACCTGGACGAGATGGGATATTGGGTTTCTAAAGTGAGTGAGTACTTACATCCCGTGCTGCCTTGGGGTCTGAGACGCAGGAGAAAGTAATATCACACATGGAGACTACTTCGGCAGGGGTCCTTCCTAACCGGGCCCCCTCCTGGATAAACAGGTCACACTGGCAAAGACAAAAACACAGAAGCAACATTCCTTAAAAATAATATGCCCGATAGGTTTGGTTCATTGATTTTGAGACATATTTTTTTTGGGCTTGAGACCAAGTTACCTTTTCTGCCGTACGGTTCCAAACGGTGACCACATGACCCATTTTGAGAAGGTTCGAGACGATCCCACTGCCCATCAGCCCGAGACCAAGGAAGCCTATCCTGGTCAGTACCAAAGAATACAAGTTAAAGGATGCATACTGTGTATTTGGATTGTTATTGGCCATTAAACATTTTGCTTTTAACTGAAGGGAAACTCGATCCACGGCAATTTGCCTATCAGCCTAAAAAAGGAGCGGAAGATGCTAAGTTATACTTATTGAATACTGTTTACAAGCACCTCGAAAACACTGGAGCACACGTGAGACTTTTATTTGGAGACTTTTCCTCTGCCTTTAACTAAATGCAACCTCACATTTTGATCCAAAGACTTGCTTCAGATTTTAGACCAGACCAGTTGCGCTTACTGATTTTAAATTTTCTTACTGGCCGGGTTCAGCGTGTATTTGAGAATGGAAAAATGTCTCCCCCCTCCATATCGAACACGAGAACTCTCCAAGGCTGTGTCCTTTCCCCTCTGCTTTTCATCCTGTACACAGACAGCTGCAGATCCTTGGAAGAGTACAGTTTTTTCATAAAATTTTCTGATGACACAGTTCTGGTGACTCTATTGTCAGGACCTGAGGCCAACCATGGTCCCGCTCTGGCACAGTTTGTTAAATGGTGTGAGACAATTTTCTTGAATGTAATCTTTAAACAAAGGACATGGAAACAGACTTCTAGAGATAAGATACACAGCGCTCTAGACCGTAAAACGGTTGCATATACGACGATTGTAAGAGCGTGCTACTAAAAATAGTCAGCCACGTCTGTCCAAGTATAAAGAAAGTTGTTTAGGTTTTATAGACTGGGGAAAGGTGTGATGGTCCCGTATTGTGGCTGCGTGAAGATTTGATTGTTTGGGGGAACCCGGTGGCATTCTCCGCCTTTAAAAGCTCATAATCTGTGTGCTGTCAGACCCTTTTCCACTTTTCCTGATATTCCTTTGTATGACCATTTATCATGCAACACCACTACACACTCGGATGGCATATGTTATACAGCCACACAACCCTGTCGCTGACTCAGAATGGTTCAGTGCGCTCTGAAGCAAAGCGTGAGTGCTGAGGGCATGAGAGAACAAGGGCGCGAGCCAGAGTGAGGGCTTTTTGTTTTGGGGTTTTTGATGAAGGAATAATAACAACAAGTGTCCTTCAACAATGAGTGTGGTAGTGTGTGTCCCGTTAGTGTTCTCAGATCCGCCCCACCCTGCACCCAGGCATCTATTTTTTGCTGCATAGTGAAAAACAATGTATTTTGGACTATGGTATATTCTGAAAAAGACAGCACATCTACACATGAGCAATAACGCATTTTAACACATGAATTAGCCTTAAACTATTAACCATTTCAAATGAACTGAGTTTGCATCTCTCCCTCACATGTAGTATGTAGTCATTACTGTGGATGCGGTCAGTGTTGTGGTTGTGTGGTACCTTTTGTCTGTGGGTGTGATGCTACCATTGATGGCTGTGCTGTCAGCTGGCTGAATCGAGGTGGATCCTGTATCCTATGCAACAAGCCACAAAGTATTTATTTAGAAAGATTCAAGAAACAGCAACACACACAATACATGGTTTATAAGTGTAAACTGTGTTAAAGCCTTTGTTAAATTTACCAATTTTTGAAAAAAATAAATTTGCATTAAACATAATAGGAGTGTTATATAACTAATAGTCAATGTGTGGTAGTAGTAATATGAAAGATGCAGACACACTCACCTCCTCTACAATTTTCAGTCTCTTACTGATGGGTTCCATTGATGATGCAGGCTGTAGACAGAAAATGCACAATTTTCAAAAACATTTGAATAGCTGTGTGTAAGTCTATACCAATTCAATTACTGCAGTCATTTTAGTATGATATGAGGGTTGTCCAATTTGTTTCAGGTTTTTATCATATTTTTGGTTAATACTGAAAAACACTAGATACTAAGATTATGGGCACAAGTAAGACTGAGTCTTATCAATTAACACCACAGATGTTTATACTTAACTGCCACATGCTTTGTATATGATGACCTGATTAAAGACAGTAAATGACAAAAAAGTAGCCCTGTACCTTGTCAGACTGGCTGAGGAGGAAGTGGTGGAAATGCGGGTCATCTTTCACTGGCTGCAACACAATCCAGAGTTAAGACACACAAAGGAGGAACCAATAAATCAAAGATCAATCCTCAGCATCAAAATCCTATGCACAGTAGTCAAACGAAGTGGGCAAGAAAGAGGTAAGAGTCTTGTGTGCACATTTCCCCTGAGCCATATGGATCAACAGTTTCACTTGTGCAGAAGGTGCATGCACCGCACAGGTATGAGCTCTAACCCATGTTTCACGTCCTTTAGCTACTGTATTCCACAATTTTTAAAATAATAAATTATGGGTGCGTAAAACTATGATACATTTAATGTGTTTTTTAACCCTTGTGACTTGTCGGAGTTGTAAGTTATACACTTAAATTGACCATCATTTGTACCGTTTTAGAGATATGACAAGCTTTAGTTTGACATATACTTTCAATTCGAAATTGTTTCTTGGCCATTTTTAATGGATATACAAATTTGCTACTGTTAGCGCCCTTTTACTCTCTTTTGACAGCTAAAATGTAGTACATTTTATTCTTTAAGCATTTTTGTTTAATCCACTTCAGTGAATAAAAATACTGGATTCTGTTTTTTCATATGAAAAAGCGAACTACCAGGTGGCGAGGAAATTACACAAAATGGAACATTGTAAATGTATGTAAATAAACAAATGTCCATGACCATAATAACAAGATAACATCTAATCACACATTAATAGGGTTAGGGTTACACACATCAATATTTTATATGAAAGTTTGCCATTATGTGTGATATCTTCATATTTTAATAGTCATGAAAAAGTAAATTGTAAATTGAAAAGAAATAATTGAAAAATAAACAAACTGAGTAAAAGAGCGCCAACAGTACATGAGTCAAGTCAATATGCTAAATTTTAGAATAAGAGTTTGTGCTGCACTATGATTAGATTTTGTTGTGTCCTGACAATGAGGGAAAATGAGGACAATGAGAAATCCCACCATATGGCTCAATGGAAACCAAGCTTGGGAGGATCTAAAGTTGTCTTGAACAAACACTTGTTTTAGTGAGAAAAGTCCCCACTCCCCAGGCAGCTACATCCCAGGCGAGCTGTGAGAACGCAATGAAAAGCACAGAGCCTCTGAGCATGGAGCACAGCACACACACAGGTCAGAGGGGAAGCTCTGAAGAGTGGACACCAGCCACAGGGTTAAGTGCAGGAGAAAGAGAACAAGGGCAGGCTGGGACTGGGTCACCTACACTGCTGTCCCACTTGAATGCTGAGCCCGACGCAGTCCCCAGCCTCTCCAGAGCGGACGGCTCAGGGTCCGAGTCTGTTAAGTCCTTAGGAGGAGACAGAAAAATATTCACCTCTATGACTGGACAAGCCCCTGCTGTAGGAAGCTGCTTAGTTGGGAAAGTTGGAAGTATCACTAACAACTTTGGAATATGATATTAAAATTCTAAATCAGCATGAATCTTACTAGAAGCATTGGTATGTCCTGTGATGACGTACAACGGCAGTATGTCCCATAGAGGGCAGGGAAACATTGATGGAACATTTCACTTTTAATAGTTTAATCTCATATAATTTGTGGATCAATAATGAACATTATATTTGTGTATGACAATACAATGGGCAACTAAATCTGTCTTTGTAATGCCAATGTAATCTCCAGGCTGCTTTAGACTTGGAGGGGGGTGGGAGGATAGATGCGCAATGAAACTAAAGAGGTAGTTTACATAATCACCATAAAAATGCAACAAAAAATGTATATATATATATCTCTCTCAGATAAAATATGTGAATAACATGAATTTGTGAAATTTACTACCATTGAATGGATCTTGCCAAAGATTTTAATATCCACATTCAGCAAATATGTTGTCAGTGATGAAGGGAATTTTCAAGGCGCAAAATCATATACAAACACATTTTAGTAAAGAAGTCCCATTTTTTGGTATAAGCATTAAAGGAAAAATATTATGAATGAATAAATAAAATAAACAAAAGCAATTTAATAAGCGAGGTGAACTAGATAAGAGACGCTTGTCCCAATCTGTATGTTCACAATCAGCACCAGATAGACTGAACTGCTTTTAAAATGGGTTAATTGTGGGATTAAAGCCTTTTATTAATCTTCCACTATTTAATGTTTTTATTACACTATTGTTAATTTTGAATATTAAGTTGAGGCCAAAGCCCTTGCACTCTTGCCTGGACACAATGCTTTCAAAAAGGTTTAAAGGAGACATTTTGTGCAAAATTGACTTGTAGGAGTTTAACCATAATTTACTGTATTTGAAGTTGAAGTTGTATTTAGAGGGATATGAGCCTATTTCAGTAAGCTTTAGAAGACTTCATTGCTCCGTCAGTCCAGGTTTCACCGCTCCCTGTGTTACGCCCTCTTTGTTCAGCATGGTTAATTCTTAAATTGTGATAGACATAGGATTTTGGCAGCATTGTGTAGTCATTTTGGCACAGATTTTTTAAATTCTTCTGTTCACTACTGTAAACTACAGCTCTTGAAAAGCGACGTAAAGGGGCTGGCACAAATCAGTGCCACAGTTTTTCACAGCATGGAAGTGAGCAGACTTATTTTTTTTATTGTTGTTTTAGATTAATTTTTTAGTGGACTGGCATTGGAATATCTTCACACCCCTTATGTCGATTGCAAAAAAATTTAGCCGTTTTGGTACCTTTTCTGACGGGTCTTTCAGTGCACTAAGATCTTCATCATCCTCATCCAAGATT
This sequence comes from Rhinogobius similis, assembly GCA_019453435.1. Classification (NCBI taxonomy): domain Eukaryota; kingdom Metazoa; phylum Chordata; class Actinopteri; order Gobiiformes; family Gobiidae; genus Rhinogobius; species Rhinogobius similis. The sequence goes on from CM033631.1 coordinate 39,184,836, forward strand.
TTCAGAGGTTTCTTTTTTCCTTTGGATTCTGCTTTTCCTTCTGAGTTCTGTTTAAAAACAAACAGTTAACCTTGAATGAGAGTTTCACATAAAAAAAAAAAAATGCAAAAGCAGTTTTGATGCATTAAAACTTCAGCAGACAACTGGAGAACCCACATTTACCATTTTTGCAAAAGACAGAAAACTACTAAACAAACGAGGTCAACATGTCGGTTGCGACAGCAAAGCAAGTGCATCATGGAGCCCTACATTACTGAATAAAGACGTCTTTTATCACAAGCTACAGACACAATACAAGCAGCGTTTGTGCCAATTTTCCCATACAATAGGAGCAAATCTGGGGATATTTAATGAGTGAATAAAACAAAGGAGACCTGGTCTTTGCTTTTGGCCTTCTTTAGGTAGTCTTCCACAGCATCCACAGCCTGCTGAAACCTTTTTCCTTTATTGATCTTGATCATCTCTTCTTTGTGAGGGTGGTAAGGCTTGAGCTGCTCCACTTTTATCCATGCACTGGACAAATAAAGCAGATACAAGATTTTTTTTACATTCAGCAAATTGGATCAGAGTTATAAAACACTGGCTCGTCTGCTCAGGTGACGAAGATAACATTGAGAGCTGCCCATCTCTCCAGGACCTGTAATGCTGCAGGACAATATTTATTTCATATCAGTATACGGGTTTTATCCATCCTTATTTTCTGCTGCTTAACTGCGAGCCATCTTCAGAACTGTCACCGGCGTTGGTGATATGACATCACAATCGCTCAGCTTCTAGCCATAGAAGGTCAGCGCAAAACAGTGGGTCTTCAGTAACAATTTAAATATGTTGAGAGACTGTGCTGTTCTAATGTTTAGAGGCAGATTGTTTCATAGCTTGGGAGCAGTCACAGAAAGTGCTCCGTCAGCTCGAGTTTTGAGGAGAGTTCCTGGGACATTTCAGAGCCACAAATTTGTGGACCTCATCTCTCGCACTGAAGCATAAGGGGAGAGCAAGGTCATTGAGACATTTAAAAATAAACAGCAACAAAATCAATTCTATAACTGACAGGACGGCAAAATATTGTCACACAGATTTGTCCTGATTCACATATGTACACATGTATCGGCACCACCTGGACTCCCTTTCAGGCGGTCACACAGCAACAACAGCTGAAAGTGGGTCTAATGGACTATAAAAGTAGAACATATTTGTATTCATTTCAGTTAGAATTATAAAAGTCTTTTTTCCCTTTGTCCTGCTCCTTCTGAACACTGCAAACCATGTACATGCAGTACATAAAAACAGAAGCACAAAAACAACAATGAGATTAAAAATAAAACACAATTATTCACAGTTATTCAGAATTTTAGTAACTAATTACTAACAAAGAATGTATTTTTGGAGCTACAGTATCCAAGTTAATTCTCTTGTTGATGAATAAAGTTAATGTCAGTGAATGAATTAAACATATTAGAGTTATAGAAGATTCCTGGTCTAAGTGAAAAATACCGGCCCTGATCAGGAGCTAAAAGAAAGTTCCCAAAGTGTGGTTCCTGCTCTGTGCAACCAGACATCAAATGGGGACTGGAAATAAAGTATAATGAAAACGGTCCCTATAATGGGAACCCTCTATAAACACCAGGTTTGATGCTGATTGATTGAAAAGGGGTTGGATTTATATACTCTAGGGTCACAATATTTATTCATGTCGAATCACAATATATTGCAATTGCAATATTGTATGTTGTAATAATGTTGTAACATGCCAAAAGCATAGTGTCCCGGTCCAACTACTGATACACAACCTTATGAAAAATAAATTAATTGCAAATTCAGTATATGACAGTATATTTAGTACTGTGCTATAATATGTTTGGTGCGAAGTTAACTTTACTATTGCATAATTCACATTTACACACCAGACCCGTTTTAGGTAAGACAAATAAAAATAATAATGTTACTTACTGATCTTCGGTTCCAAAAAACTTGACAAAGTGACATTTCTTGCCCCTGGGTTTTTTCAAATCCTTGGGAGGGCTTACAACCTGAAATTTTAAGCATAAAAGAATAGTATTTTAAGTTTAAGTTTTAACAGTTTGCTCCATCACAGCATACAGATTGCTTGTCATGCCAAGTGCCTTTACCTTTCCAGGCCACGGTGGATATCGACCCAGCTTTCCCCTAAAATTAAAACAGTTAAAGCATGAGTCAAACTTATAAATAAAATGGACATTAGATCACAGTAAATACTAGGCTCATTTTGACACGTTCAGCATCACAAAGTCGTTCACCATTCCTCGCTTTTTAACCGCAATTATATATGTAAGCCTATATCAGAATATTCTATGTTATAACTTGTTCATACTTAACACCTAACGTTAGTTTACAAAACAGGAAGTGGCCTGCTAGCACTTCTCTGAACACATGAACGTTATCTAGAAACGTTAGGTGCCTCCATCACTCTGTGTATTTGGAGAACAAACTCACACATAACTGGATGTCTATTTTTATTTCATTTCCATCGACAACATTTAGTATTTAGACAAGAACACAGGGGTACCGCTGCTAAAACAGACCCAACTTGAACGTTTTGCTTTGGGAGACAGGGAGCCATTTCAGCTAAAGTGTCAGGAGCACAGCACAGAACAGCGCTGCACACACGTACACTGCTCACCGTGTGATAAGACGGCTACACAAACTGTACCAAACTCAACTACATCACCGGCCGAAAACAAGCACATCATACAAATCAACGCTCTTCTGTTGCCGATCATGTAGCCAACTAGCGGCTAACCCAGTCTGTGGCTGAGTCAGCTCCGTTACGATTTGTTTGGGTTTACCGTTAAACCGAGACATCACCGCCGCTAACAACAGTGGACAACGCCTGACCAAACGTGTACCATCACCGGAACCGGAGGGGCGCAAATTCGTATCAGTTCTACCGGGCGCGTTGAAGCGCATTTACGGATTATCTTACCAGACAAGGTCCCCAATCCGCAGATGTACCGTCGCCATTTTACAACTTTAAATAAAACGTCGCAGTCGCAGTGAATGAACAACATACACACCCACCACCCCACGTGAGCAGTGCTTTTCCGGGGCGTGGCTTAAAGCGTCACGTCCGCACTAGGTTCATATATAATAGTATTTTAAATCAATAGTGGCAGTATAAAACAATATACAACAATAATGTCATAACTGACATCAGACTGAGCTAAAACAAGAGAAAGAAAAACAAAACATATTTGCAAGGAGATTGTTTGGATGTAACTTGGCATAAGGCTTTCTTAAATTATTTTTTTAAAAATTCACATTGGTTTTACTTTCAAAAATCTGCATATGTGTATATAATGTTTGCCAGTTAATACACAATATTTTTTGTTATCCTGCAGAATTACTCCAAATTGTATCTTTATGTTAAATTAGGCAAATCTAACATCCAAGTTTAGAAAGAGTCCCAAAAGGTTCTGACAAAATAACAATACAAAAATAATTGTTCAACAGTTTCAGGTTCATTATCAGAAAATGTGCTATTTGTAATTTCCATGTTGAAACTTTTTTTTTTTTTTTTTTTTTAAGTAATGATGACATGGGATAAATGTCATTTAAAGTGTATTTGGCTTTGAGGGAAATTGGAAGTGATAAATATTTTGAATGTAATTTTACTTTTACTAGATTCTAATGGGATAGCTTTAATGACTGTGTTGTATTGCTTTTTTTGAGCATTTTAAACCATATTTCAACATAATATTAGAGTAATTAATAATGCTCCCATTATTCAATGTGAGATCAACCAAACAGCCTTTTTCACCCAGGCCTTGTAATACATCTGTTGTTCCAGATAAGAGAATTATGCGGAGTACAGTTGCGTGAGTACTGTACATCATTTTCTTATTTAAAAGTACCAGGTATTCAATGCCGCCACAGCCCAGAAGTTATTTATATTGTTTATACAATTTTGCGACCACTTTAATTTTAGCATTCCATTCATGGCATAAAAATCAAGACCACTATCTAGTAAAGGTTTATTGGCATACTTTTTTCCTCATATGGTGTAAAATGTCTTTGTTAATAGTTGTTATAGGATGATTAGGTATAGCAAGGGAAAATGCGGGGTAAATAAATCTTGATAATGCTTCGCTTCTAGTTCGCTTCTGAATATTGATTGAGTTTTTGTTATATTGTTTTCAATATTTAAAAGTTCTCTCTCTCAGTCTTTAGATAATACAATCCTGACGTTTGTTTTTTTTTTAGGCTCAAAGTAAATAAGTGATCCAAAATTGATGAAATAGAAGAAAAAACAAGTTCTCATCTGAATGGACTTTATTGAAGCTTGTAAGGAACATCATAAGAACATGGCATAACTGACATAAAGCTGCATTTTGATTTCAGTACAATATAATTTCAAACACACCCCCATCAATAGTAGAAATTGTATTGTTTTCTAGTATTGATAAATCAGCTGAATTGTCATCACAATAAAAACTCATCACTGGCATAAATAAATGTAGAGTATATCAGTAAGTATGTATTATACCACCACAAAATTGAAGCATCATAAAAGAGGAATATGGAAAATTATAAATTTTAAGAGTAAAAAGAACAGTTTTCACTTTTTCCCAGACACCAATGCACCAAATTCTTGGATTGTGATTTCTTTTTTTAAATATTGTTGATACTGATAATTTGTGATGTGGCCGTATCGCAGAGCATCATCAATGGAGAACTTTTTACCCGACTTGCGGTCATGTAGAACACAGGACTCTCCAGAAGGGCCTTTGAGAGTGATTTCCTCCCAGTCGCACTCCTGGCTTTGCAGGTTTACAAACATCTTCCAGTCGATGAGACCCAGCTTGTAGGCCTCCTCTGGCCTCATCTCTTTGCCTGTGTCAGGGTCAATGACCACAATGGACCTGCGCAGATGGCTCTCCCGCTGCTCCCTCTTGATGCGCACCGCAGACAGGTTCTTCTGCAGCCTCTCAATCTCCTCGTCTTTCTGCAGGGTGATGCGGCGCAGCTCTGACAGCTCCTTCTGCAGAGAATCCAGGCGCATCTCCAAGCTTCGACCATCCTCTCTTGGGGCTGACTCTGTGATCAGACGTGTCTCCTTGCTGGTGATCTCAATCTCAGACTTAAGTTTGCGGATATCGTTTTGCAGCCTTTGGTTCTCCTGCTGCAACCGGCTGCTTTCATCACGGATGTAGTCCAGCTCTTTGGTGGACTTGGTGTTAGTGAACTCCATTTCAGAATATCTGGAAGTGAGGCTTGCAAGCTCCACATCCAGCTCACGCTTTCTTCTTTTCTCATCTTCAAGGGCTCTCTTCAGAGTCTCAATTTCATGTTGAGCCTCAGGGTCCGCTTCCACCTGGACCTTCTCTGTACGGACTACTCTCTCCTTTACATCCATCTTCTCCAGGGTCATCTGCTGCTGGATCAAAATATTGAGCTCTTTCTCCAGCAAAATACGTTTGTGCCTCTCTTCATCGAGTTGGAGTTTCAAAATGGAGTGCTCCTTCTCCTGCTGGGGGTCCTGCTGGAGCACCACCTTCTGTTTGACAGTCACTTTCTCGCGGTTTTCTTTGTCACGGATCTCCAGCTCGCTCAGCCTGATCCGTAGCCGTTGAATCTCCAGCTCGGCATCACGTCTGGCTTTGCGCTCTCGCTCCAATTCTTCCAGCTGCATATCTAGGTCAGATATCTTCCTCTGAAGTTGGAAGAGCTCGGTTTTAAGGCTTTCTTTCTGCTTCTGCTCATTGTTGATGTTCTGTAGGAATGTGTCACACTCAGATCTGAGAACTGGATCTTCCTCCATCTTTACCACCTCCTGTTGTACAATCTTCTCCCGAACTTGGGACAGATCCAGCTTCTTCAGCCTGATCCTCTCCTCTTGTTCGGCTCTTTCTCTCTCCAGATCGAGGCGCTTCCTCTGCTCTTCAGACAGTTTTCGTTTGAGAGTCTCAATTTCCTCTTTAGTTTTGGGGTCTTCTCTAAACTGCACCACTTCATTCACCACCTCCTTAGTTTGCACTTGGGGCTTGGTATCCCTCCATCTTTGAATATCATCTCGAAGTTGCCGTATCTCCATCTCAGACTTTTCTGTCTGGTGTGTTTTGTCCACTATATCATTACGGAGCCTCTCCAGCTCGCGCTCAGTTTCAGGATCAGTTTTGTACTTGATGACTTCTTTTATCATCTCCCTCACTTCCACTTGAGGACCACGGTTTCTCAGCATGGTCAACTCATCCTGCAGGGATCGAAGCTGAAGCTCTGAGTCTTTAAAACGTCTTTGGTGCTCCACAAGTTCTAGACGGAGATTGGCCACTTCATTCTCTGCTTTTGGATCTGGTCGGACAATTTCACGTACCTTCTCTTGAACAATGACTTTGGATTTCTCCTCTTCCAGGCTTGTGATCTTCCTTTGGAGGTCAGTCTTCTCTCTCTGTGATGCTCTCCTTTTGGCCTGTTCGTCCGCATATTGCCTGCGGAGGTTTTCTACTTCCCGTTCCAGAGTTACATCTTTCTCCACTTTAAGAACCTCTTTAATGGAAATTGTCTCTTCTGCAATGGCCTTCTCCTTCTCTAGCCTTTTGAGTTTGTCTTGAAGGAAGATCAGCTCATCCTCCAGCTGCTTTCTGTTGTCCATCTCCTTCTGCCTCCGGTCGAGAAGGATGCGATACTCACTCTCCAGCTGTGGATCGTTCTGGACTTTTATAACCTCCTCTTCAGTGATGATTTCCTGTTCTTTGTTCTTTTGCTCAGCCAAGAGCACCACTTGCTTTTGGATCTGGACAAGCTCGTTGTCTTTAACAACCTTTTGCCTCCTGAGCTCGTCCAGTTCTTCACGGAGCTTGCGGATCTCCTCCTCCTGGGCACGGTCTCTTTCTATACGCAACACCTCTTTGACTGTGTACTGTTGAGCCCCTTCTTTCATCTCAGTCTCCAGACCACGCAGTTTAAGCTTGAGCACCTCCAGGTCATTTTCCAGAACGTGTGTGGTGCGGCGCTCCTCTGATAATTTCTGCTGGACTTTATGAACCTCCTCATCCAATTGTGGGTCAGGGACCTTCTTGATCAGCTCCTTCTTGACAATGGTATCCTGAGGTTTCTGTCCCTCAAGTCTGTAGATCTCAGCTTGGATGGATTCCACTTCTTTCTCCATCTGCTCCCTTCTTTGGATCTCATCCTCTAGCTGCTTCTTGATTCTCCAGGGCTCCTCTCCAGGGGCTGCAGCCTGCACTGACTGGACATTGCTGCTCTTTATTGTGACCTCTGGTTGCTGTTGGAAACAGAGTCTGTTAACAATGTTGTCAGCATTTTAAATATCATTTCATCATCACAGAAACATTCTTGGCAATTATGTTACCTGCTTGAGAAGACTGTGTGTGAACTCCAGATTCTGCAGCTTTTGCTTGTTGACAGCATTCACTTCAGTAAACTTTGCTTCAATGGCAGCTTCCTGTTTTAACATAATAAATTATAAATTACGGTAATACATTGCAAATATGCCATATTTATTTCACTGGAAAACATTGGAAACATTGGAAAACTGTTGTGTATTAACTTATTAACTCATTCAAAAACACCAATACCAACGCATTACCTCAGCTTTGACAGCGAGTGCAGGGGACTCCAATCTGCTCCTCTTGTACGTCTGTGGCACAAGGCCATCTTCAAGGTCAAGGAAAGCCCGGAACTTCTCGGTTTCATTCTCATAGTCCTGAGGATATGAAAATATTAAAATTGCACAAAAGCTTCTCTTAAACATATTCTTTTAGTCCTTGTTCTTACTTTTACAGCTTGTTGGTAAAGTTGGGCATTTTTGGAGACATTGTTTAGATCTGATTCCTTTCTTGCAATATCCGAAAGCAGGTTCTAAAGGGTAAGGTATCAAGTTGTAATTAAGAAAATACTGTAATAAGTAGAAATACTACATGTTAACTATGCTGCGTTGCTACCTTCTGGTTCTTCAGCTTGGTCTCCACTTGAATGGCAGTGTCTGTTTCACGAGGCTCATAGTTTGGGATGCGAGAGAGCCAGCTGTTCAAGTTATCATAATCGTTGTGGTAATTATTATGCGCCATTTTAGCTCTCTGCAAACACTGGGACCTGCAAAGACAGTATGCGTTATTGACTCATGTGTAGGCTCATTTCAGAGGTGGGTAGTACTCAGTTACCTTTACTCTAATACTTTTACTTGAGTCACAAAATTGTACTTTTCTAAGTATAATACAGTACTATATTATACTCATTTAGTAATATATTTGAAACAGTACTTGAGCAAAAGCTTTGTTTTCTGTTTTATTATATTTCATTAACTTAAAAAGTATATATCAGTTGTCATGTGGAGGCAATTACTCTTGAAGTTTTCCTTTTCTTTTCTCCCACTACTTGTACTTCTTGAGTATTTTTTGTTGTTGAAGGAACGTTACTCTTACAATTTTTGGCAACACTACCCAACTCTGCTCACAAAGGGTGAGAATGGTGCGGTTCTGACCTGGTGTCGACCTGTCGGTTCAGGTTGTTGAAGCGCTTGTTGAGCTTTTGCACCTCAGACTCCTGTCTCTCAATGTCAGGACAGTGCTCCTGGAACTTGGTGGCCATTGTGTCACAGCTGCCTTTAGCCAGGCGCAGGTTCTGCTCCGTCTCTGTGATTGCTGACCTCTTAGCTCTCAAGTCAGAGGCTATGTCCTGCAAAGAGAGACATATTTCTCATGTACAGTGTCCTCCACTATGATTGATCCAGTTCTAAAATGATCCAATCATTTTGTGTGGAAGATTTTATGGTCCCAAAACACTAGCTTTGGGAGAGTCCTGTCGCACACTACATTCACATGCACAGGTGTGGTTGATCCGATTTCTGTCTCACTTTTCCAGAGAAATGATCTAGACTAGTCTGTTCAGGTGAGCCTAGTAATTTAGCATTAGCATATATCTTTGTACCTATTGCTAATATACACTGGAAACATAATTACAGCTATGCTAGAATACATTTACAGTAAATAATGCATGTCAGTTAGCACTAGAATTCTCACAGACCATTGTAAAAACGTTTCTGACGTAAAAATCTTTTTTACATTGCATTTACAGATATACATTGCTAATATGCACTGTCTCAATCAAATAAATAAAAACAATGAAGTTCACCAGTGACCACCCACTGCTTGATTCCGGAAGTAAATTTTCCATACATTTTCCCCATAGGGATATAAAAACATATTAAATGTTTGAATGTTTGCTCAGGGCTTATAAACTATGTGGGAAGTAATGAGCAGTCTGAAAACAACTGTGTAATAGACCACAGCGCTACCACAGATTATCAACCGTTGTGCCCTTAACCTCTTAATATTTGAATTTTTCGAATGGTCTATAGCAAAAATGAATGAGTTATGTACTTCCGGAACCGTAGCAGACTTCAAAGTGGGCAGGAATGGTGAGATCCAATAATAAAAAAAGGATAATTTTGTTGTGCAGTTTGTGCAATGATAATAAAGGCAATCTGACTCACTCCAAGCTCGCGTTGTGTCTTTTCCAGAGAGGAGATGTCGGCTGGGGCTACCTCCTCACGGGCCAGTTTGTTCTCGTAGCTGGACAGCAAGTTCTTCCCATTTTGCAGCGAGTTCTCCAGTTGGTTAGAGTTCTTCAACCTGCAACAATCAATGTTTTGGTCCCGCCATTGTATGTATAAGCCCCTCACCTCCTCACTGCCTGACACTCACTTCTCTTGAGAGCACTGCAGAAGGTCCAGGATCTTGGTGTGTTTCTTGTTGGTCTCGTCCACTTTGCTGTGAAGCTGGGGGGCGCTGGCGCACTTGGGGTTGGACACCAGGAAGCTCTTGGCCTCTTCCACTTTGGCATTCTTCTCTGGCTCGATCTTGCTCACAGCATTGGCAATGTCCTGGGACACAAGAACATTGTTTACAGTGTGTATGCAGGAACTGCATTGAAATTATTGTGATTTTTACAATTTAAAACAAAATAGTATTAATGAACTGTCACACTGAACTGAACACTGAACTGTCACATTTAGTTTAGCAGGATAATAAGAAGTATCCAGCATTCATTCCCATCTTATCAGTAACTAATTTGAGATAGTGTCATTCCTAAGGGTGAACAGAAATGGACCTCTGATGATTCGTGTGGTTCTAATTGCACTTCTGTGAGAGCCGATACCTTCATATCCTGCAGGCGGTCGGCGCTGTCCTGCAGTGGTCTGTTTTGTTCCAATGGGGGGCGCACTCGGCTGTAAATGGCCTTCTCCTGCTTGTCCAAGTCACTGGTGACCTTATCCAGACCAGCCATGAGCTGACGGCACTGCTGCTCCTGGGAGTCTGCACAGTTACAAGTTAGTGTGTTTTTGAACTGCTTGTACTGTCTAAGTCAAATTTCCCTTTGATGAACAAAAAGTGAATCTTATCTCATAATATGACATTACTTGTAGTGCCTGCAGTGCTTTCCTTCCTCAGTTCATCATAACGCTTCTGCAGTGTGGCTCTGCTCCCAGACATCTTCTGCTTCAGGGCCTTCTGCTGGCTGGCAAGACTGCAGAAAACATACACAAAACTCAAGGACAAACCAAAACTAGGATGACATGCAGTGACATCACAAAGATTTACGTTACGTAAAGTACGGTTTACATGATAAATAGAAAAAATAAGGAATTGCAGCATTTTTATATGTATTTTTTTGCCCCTAACTGTTACAGTGAACAGAGTAATTAACGCGGTGTTGGTGTGTGGGGTAATGTGTTTTATTGGAAGCCAATGGGTCCTTAAAAAGAGCAAAATGTACGAGAGAAATACAAAAGTGGATGCTCAATTATGAATCAAAGGAACACCATTGTTTGTGTCATAATTGAAATCTTGAGCACAGTCAAGTGAACCTATGGAGGAATAATTCATATAATTTATTAGGAATGTAATTTATTATTAAAATAGTTTATCAGGAATGTTTTGAATCATACTTTAAAAGTTGGATGGTCTTTGTCATGGCTGACGATGCCCCTCTTCCCTGTGAGCTACACGTGTTAAGGAGCGACTATCACTCACTTGTCAGTAATGGCCACTGCTTCAGGGTCCGTAGGCGGGATCATGAAACACACCGCTGGGGCATTCAGCTTCCGGCCCGCTGCGTCCTTCACGTCCCACTTGGTGCCGTTGTTTCTCAGAAGAGTGTACCGCTCTCCACGCTGAATCTGACCCTGCAGCACCAGCACACTCACACGGTCAGCCTCACATCATACTCTGAGTCCACCTACTGAGGTCAGGTTTCAGAGATGTGGATTTTTTAATTTTTGCACAATTTACTAGAAAATAATTACTTAAAGTATAAGATCAGACAGAGCTTGACATTGCTCTTTTCATTTAAGTTGAAACATGCAGTAATAAGTGCGCATGCTAAAGAAAAAAAAAAAAAGATAATAACATTAATTCAATTAGGGTTATAATATATTCATATAACAATATTTCAGGTTTGTATGTCTTAGTAGTAATTAATTGGTAAAGAATTGTCAGCACTTTACTTCACTTTAGTAATAATATGGATTTACAGTAAGTGTATACCAATGGGTAAATGCATTCTTCATTCCACTATCCATTATTACCAAACCAATTCTGTTTAAGTTTCCTGATAATTTACTGATTTCATACTGGGTTTCACATGGCCATGAAATACTTAGAAAGCACATGCTAATTACATACCATGATATTGCACAGATAACAATAACAACATCATTGTCCAGAAGGTGTACATAAAGCTTACATCGTCGGTGTCGAGCTCACACAAAGCCTCCACGGGCAGCAGCTTCTGTGGAGTTTCTCGCCGGTACTTGAGGGGCAGTACCTGGAGGCCGCGCTTCTGTAGAGCTTTGACCCGTTCGTCAAAGTGCTCCAGAGCCTTAGACTGATCCTGCACACACCACACTGCATTAGAACAAAGCCATGCTTTGGGAAGAAAAAGAGGATTTTGTTTTTTTGTGAATTCATAAACTCAAACTAAAGAGACTAATCCATTGTAATATCTATCAATACAGCACTGCAAATCATTTTCAATGCTACTAGTGCGCTCCAGGAAAGCAGCAGTTGTTACAAGTTATCTGACAATATTCTTTTATTTAACATGTTGGAGACATAAATATAAGGTATATACTGTATTTCTTTAGCCTATGTTTTACATACAAGTTAATTCAGCAGGACTCCAATAACAGATGGATAATTCGGATAAGGAAATGGAGAAATTAAGTTTTCAAATTTATCTTTTATGTTTTCATAATTTGCCTTCCCCCACAATTTTCTTACATTTAGCAACCGTTTTGGCTCATTTGATCAGCACCCAAACAACATGTGCCAAACTTTGTTTCATACAAAAATGAAGAAAACCACAATGGCAAGGCTGTGTATGGCAGAAATTTGAATTGTAATTGTGGTATTTTTAGTTTCCTTTATTTCTAAATAAATATCTTTATTATTTATTCAAAACAGAGGTTCACTCATTTTTCTGTCCAGTACCCCAAACATAGCCATGTAACTGGCCCAAAACACATCACTGCAAAACTGACAGCGGCAATAATTTCAAGTTGCAAAACATTTCACATCAAGTTTAATTGTACTTATTTTAGCTGTTTATTTTCTATTTTACACAATTTCACTAAAATACACTGTTATGAATTTCAAAAGATCGCATTAGCAAATGCTAATGCTAAACTCTGATTTACCCCACATGTAAATATTAGTACTATTAAATATTTTTCCTTGTCATGTGTTGTTTCAGTTAAAAAAGTAAAATGATAGTGACAGACTCACATCCAGCTCATGGAGCAGCCCCTCGGTCTGATACACATCCTTGAAGTCGGGGTTGTACTTCTGACTGACCTCCGTATCCAGGCGGCGGAGCAGGTCTTGGGTGTCCCGTGCTTCCTTGTGGTACTGCAAACAACAGGCTCAAGGTTTGTCTCAGCACAGCCGTATTCGCCAATGTATTTCCTGTTTCAGTTTCATCTACTATAGCTGGGGTTATAATTAACACTTCAAATTCAAACTTGCCCATAGTTTACAACTGAGGTGGGGACACTGGCTTAAAGTTAAATAAAGTAAAGCTATAGTCCCTCCACTCCATCTGAAATTATGACATGGGTCTGGGTATGATATGGGTCTATTGATGAACCGTAAATGTAATGTAATGTATCATTATTAACATTTTTTTTAAAACGCTGTCTATTTGCAACTTTGCTTCAGGTTTTGAGGGGCAGTGCACAAAATTAAAGAAATAATTGTAATTCAAATTTGATTCCTTATGCATCCCCCCAGTCAGCTGTTATTGGGTTGCTGACCTTGTGGTATTCGTCCATGTGCTTGAGGTGGGTCTCTTCACAGATGAGCAGGTTCAGGTACTCCTTCCAGTCGGCATGGACGGCTCCCATGTGAGCCTGCACATACCAGTGTTAATGCAACTGTTTGTATGGGTGTGAGTCTTATTTATGTAACATGTATATGAGTGTCATCTAAAGGTGGTGGCGTGTGATGCACCTCTATGACGTTCTTGCCAGGATGGTCTGCAGCAATGAGCTTCTCTCCATCGTCGTTCAGTTTGGTGATTGTCCCTTCCTTTGACTCCAGACATTTACTTATAAAGTTCTGTGGGAAAACACAGGGGTAATATATTTATACTTCCAAATCCAAAAGGGGGTGTGTTGAGGGCTCAAACCTAGTTATTTTAGCTCTGATCAGGCAATGATTTTTCTTTCTTTCACGTAGAGTTCGTGGTGTTCTAAGGTTGAATTCACACCTGTCATAGTGGTTTGAGTCCAGTTTTTTCTTGATGTAGGCTTAGTCACAGTTGTGTGTGTGTGCAAGTACGAATGCACCTTAAGTGGTATACATGATCTTGACATTGGACAGTGATTTTCTAGTTTGCAACATTTTAGAATTCCACTCCGTTTACCTCATTGCTGTCACCATAGTGATAATGACAAAGATAGTGTCAGTGATACCTCATACTGCCTCTGGCGTGCAGGGTAGTCCAGGTTGGTGTCACTCCAGTCGTAGTTGATCCTCTCCTCAGCCTGTTGGTCCATCCAGTAGAGCTCGTTGGTGCAGCGCTGCATGTAGTCCCTCAGACTCAGGAGGTTTCTCTGCCGGGCGCTGGAGTTTGCCTGTACATTATCAGTTTCACTTTCACACTACTATTTTTAGGTTTATCACACAAGATAAGATAAATTAGACAACAGATGTGCAGTTTAGAAAAATGAAATTACATGTTGGGCAACACACATTAAACAAAGAGACCTGGCAAACTGAATTAAATCCCTTAACATCTCCTTTTTATATTCAGTAAGTCTAAGAGCTTGAAACATCTGATTTCATAAAATATTTATAAAAGTCTGACATTATTTCTTCTTAAGGATGCACTACATTCTTCTGGCAAAGAAGTGGTACTGCACTCCTCGTTCAGTTAAGTTTGTTTGACAGAACAATGGTGGTGTCATGAGTGTCATGAACTCTGGTGAGTGAACCTAGTCTTCCAGACCAAGTGTGTGAACACGCCATAAGTAGCAAAGCCAGATTGAACATTTAGAGCCATATATTTTATTGACAAAAATATATTATAAAATGTAAAGGGCTATCCTTTTCCTGATTTTGAAGAATTGTCTTAAGATAACTATTTCCTTCTACACTACTCTTGAAAATTGTACCTACCTCGTTAAGTACAATGTAAATGAGGTAATGACAGTGTAACAACATACCACAACTTTTTTTTACCCTACCACTTCGCACAAGGCAGTTACATATTTTCAAAGGTTGTGGTATAATGATAATACGCAACTAAAAAGAATATAGTGTCTTAGTGGATCCACTAGTCTTCAAGTCCAGGCTCTCATGCATGGTTTAACACCAGGGGTGCCTCTAGTTTACAGTAGAAAATGGATCATTCGGATATCCATTTCAAGTGAGTCACCCATAGAATAATATAAGCTCCTGTCCTCAATCTTCAACTTCAATCTATCAGATTCTTACATGTGAGAACAAGCTATCATTTTGTTAGACAGTACTACAACAAGCGATTACTGTGCGGTGAGTGAAGAGACAGTGCATGCTACAGAAGTCTTTGTCATTGTATGAAGGTAAACATGAAGTGTTTGTCTGCAAACAGGAGCTGCAAGCTACTGTTCCGCTCCAAAATGTGTCCTATTTACCTTCATCTTCCCACGTCCCTGGAGCTAGAGTCAACAATTGTGTCTGTGAAGCTGTTTTGGTGAAGTGTTCTTACCAGAAGTTTGCTGTATTTGCTCTGGAGGCTGTTGACATATTCCTGTAAAAGGGAACAAAAACATTTGAGTGAGGCTGTGTCAGTTTAATCAACTAATACATTTCATCATGTCTGACAGAAACCAAATCAAACTAAAATAAAAAGTTGTTTTAATGATGACTATGACAAAAAGTAGCTGGCAACATAAATCGAGTGCTTCTCTGTTAAATGCAGGCCTATGCTTCAACACTCAATATACTCCATACTCCATACTGTCAGCTCTGAGAGTGGCAAGTGTTTTCTTTAGTTACCTCTAAACGCATATAAATATAGTGTGCCTTTTTTGGAGGCCGACACATTTTCATCAACTACTAAAAAGCGCTCCATACCAGACAAAACATGTACATGTGGAAAAGGTCCAATAAACAGTAAAATATAATAAAAAATATTGTATTGTTATTTGATGCACATTCAAAGACAGTAGGAACTAGGGAGTGGAACAACACTTTAGGGAGTTTTTTTTAGCTCTTACCCTGGGACAGGTACTTTAAGTTAGACCAGGAACCTTTTTGTTAAAACAAGTACATTAACTGTATTGGAAAATATGTTTCATTCATTTTCTCCCTTAGATCAACTTTATTATGCGAAATAGAATTAACTTGAATGTAGTAGCTCCAAAAATACAAATTTAAATCGTAAGCAGTGATTAAAGTTATATGCTACTGTCAATTATTGGGTTTGTATGAGCTCGTTGTGCATCAAAGTTCAATGTGTTTACATGGTTTACAGCTCAAAAGGAGCAGGATAAAGGAAAAATACTTTGCATTACTAACTTAATTGACTGTTAATTATTCATTTTATTGACAGTTAGACCCACTTTCAGCCACTGTTGCTGTGTGCATGTGAGCAATGGGGACTGATTGGTTCCTCAAACTAAATAAGGAATAAGGGAAATAGGGACTTAGTTCTTGGTACTGGTATGTGTGAAAACACCTATTATGGTTCATGTCTCAACACGAACATGTTTTACGTGACTTCAACCTTAACAAAGACATTTGCAGGTACGTTTTACCCATTTCTGATGGATTGTAATTATAGCGTCTGAATATTGTCAAAATAATCCCAAAGAAAATGAAGATATTAACGTTTAAATATCGCTCAGGCCTACCTTGTCGCCACTCTTGGTGAGGTGAGGGGCCAGTGCTTCTACTTCACTATGGAAGATGTTGTGCTCCTCTACTTCTTGCTCCACAGAGGGCAGGTCCTGGCCAAAGCCCTTGTTCTTCAGGTTGTCCTATGCACAAGACAAGAGGGTTTTTTCCTTTCTTTAAATTGACCATGTTGATAACATTCCTTTTTGCTGTGGGGCCTGCTCCTACCAGCTTCTCATCGATCATGTTGCCCCAGTTGATGGTGGGCATGCCCTCGGTGCGGATCAGGTGGTAGATACGGTCGTGGTCCTCTCTCAGCTTCATGACTCTCTCACGCAGCTGCTTCATGCTGAACAAATAGATTTCCATTAGCACAAGAGGAACCCTGTATTTTCAAGAGATGCATTCGAATCTACCATTGTTAAAGCTGACTCACATCTGACTCTTATTTGTGACTGTGTGTGTGATCTCTGTCATTGTAAATGCAATGTGGGCAGCTGAGGCAACATAACAAAGGTTTTATCAATATATTGTTTGCTGTTGTTGTTTTCTGGTACAGGATCTGCCACATGCTTGAGTCCATGAAGATGTTATTGCTTTGCCTGGAATTTTATACTGTATGGCAATAATTTTGTTTATCTACAGGGAGGCAGGTGATGCCATCAGGTCAAGTTAATGGTAAGACACTAAAGACAAAAGTTACATAGTGCACCTCTAAACATAAAACTTCATTGTTATGTTTATTTTGTGCTGAGAGCGTTAATCTTTCCTCTTTCCTTTCCTTTCCTTTCTCTGTGTGATCCGCTTTGAAACCACTCCAGATTCTTGCACATTTTCACAAAATGTACACATTTATCTCGTCAACGTTTCAGGCAAACCCCATGACAGTGAACAAATAGTATGCCTTAGATTTGGACCGATAACCAATCAGCAAGCGGGTAACAGAGTGCAGCTTAAAAGAGTACTTTATAGCCATGTAAATTTACCTATCAAGGCCCTTTTTTCCCAGATTATAGAGAACAAGCCCTAGTCCAGTATTTTGAAAATGAATGTTCTGCTGTGTGTTGTGCTCACTCCTGTCCGATCATCTCCGCCTGGGGGTGCTGGAGCTTCTTGGCATTAGCTGCGTCCTCGTCAAGCCCCGTCAGCAGCTCCAGAGAGTTGAGGATGCGCTTGTTGGTGTCGTCTTGGTACAGCGGCTGTTTGCCCTCGTTGATTTTGGCCACATCCTACAGTGAGCACAGATCCTGTCATCTTTTAAGCCAGGAGTTCTGAAACCTTTTGAAAACAGGTCCAGGACTCATCCCCCTTTTTAAAACAAAACTCTGTGACAATGTAAAATAAATTGCATTATTTATTAAAATGATATATATATATATATATATATATATATATATAATAAATACATGCTCCTTTGCACTTTAAATATCTTTAAATCAAATTGACCAAATTTAAAATGTTTTCATATTTTTTAAAATAATAAATTATGGAAATTGTGTTTTCATGTTTTTACTAAATGTTACTGTGTTACGGTACAATACAATACAATACAATGAGATAAAAAAAACACATGAGTTATATTTACTTGAGAAACTGTTAGGTAAGGTTCTGATTTTTGAAGATTTGTTTTTTCGGCACTATACCTTTAGATAACACTTTCCTTTTCTCCAAATTTGTATGCTTACTTTTACATTACATTATCTACATTAACACTAAATAATAAATCCAATTTTACGTCCAGCGAGTTAATGAGTTCTACTTGACAAACCCAGGGCTTGCCCACTAGTCTTAGCGCTGCTCTGGATACACTGACCTTGTTAAGGTTCTGCTCAACCTCGTAGATGTTCTTCTCCACTTTGTCAGCATTTTTCTGCAGCTTCTCGATCAGAGTGCTGAGTTCTGTGGACGGAGCCCTGTGGACATACGTGACAAACGCTTTAGCTCAACAATCTTAAAAACGTCCCATCTGATCGTATGCTGACAGTGAAAAATACAACTTAAGGTTAGGAATGCCACTTTCAAGGGCGGAAGCTTTTGTAGTATAATCCAGATTCAGGTCATACTACACATTCTAAACACACCCAGGAACATTAACGTGTGACAGAAGACTGAAATATGGACTGCTGCTGAATTATTTTAACTGAGTTATTATCATGATTTTCTTGGGGCCAGATCATGATATTTATTTTATCACAATTCGTGTTCACTTTGTATTTTTCTATTGCCTTTAATAGAGTTGCAAGATTTAGGAAAAATATCTAATTGTGATTTTTCTGACCAGAACAACTGTGATTAGGTTTGTGATTTATGTTTTTAATATAGGATTCACATTTTAAACACAATTTTGTCACTTTTACTTTTCGTCACGTTCAGTTGTGTGTCATCATATTTAAATGGGTCTTTGTCGTTTTTAGTCGCGTTTTGGTGCATTGAGTCACGTTTGTTGTTTGTAGGTGCGTTTTGTCACTTTTGAACACATTTTTGTTGTTTTTGGTCACGCTTTTGTCGCTTGTTTCAGAACATGTTTGTCCAAATCCAAACTAGTGTTAGCAGTTTTTATACAGTTTTCTTTCATTCGTTTTGTTTTTTGAGGAAGAAATTATTGCACTTCAAAGTTACAGTCTTTGTGATTTGCTAACTGCATCAATTAAAATTGCAATTTTGTGTCAATTTGGCTTAATTGTGAAGCCTATAGTTTATAAGAGGTAAATAAAGTCATCTGCTCAGAGACTTCAGAGGCTAAACAACAGGAGAAAAAGTGTGTTTGAACAGATAGCTGCATTAAAGAGACAAACAGGATAGCACGATTTCACAAAAATAGCTCACGATTCCATTTTTTTTTCCCAGCCCCAAATAATCGTTATTAAAATATTATAAATATAAAGATACACATATGTTGCAGCTTGATGTGCACACTATCTGACATTCCCATTGAAGGTGTGTTACAAGTGCCATTTGTTTTCATAGTGGTTTAACACCTAATCATTTCCGCCCTCCCCATAACACATACCTCTGTTGTGTCCTGGTGTGTCTGCCAACATGTCAGTCAGCAGTGAATGTCTGGGCTATCGCCTGCTCAAAGTTCAACGACTACTGTGTATCATCACTTTAATGTACAACTATTGCAAACTAATATCGAACCGTTTAGACTAGAACAACAAAATATTAGTCCATTGTGCAATTACCTCCTAAGTCGAGACACTACAGGTGAATAGGAAAACTACAGGGGAAGTTTCAAATTGATATCTTTAAATTTAAGATTTAATTTAAAGATATCAATTTGAAACTTCCCTCGTAGTTTACTCACATAAATGTAAGAAAAAAAAAGTTTTTCATCGTGTCATGTTTTCATGTAGAAATAAGTCATTTTATGTGGGAAAATGACCAAAAACACACATATCTGGAACATCTAAATCTGAAAAATGGACAGAACAAGGCTTAAATTTCTTGGTTCATTGTGTACACATATAAGTTAGAAATACATTTACAGAGGGGATTTTGGATATCTTATTTCGTTTTTAAGCTGGATCTGACTGAAAATTGTCCTAAAATTTCAAATTTCGCCTCATTTTTTTTTTACTTAAAACTTCAATAAATCAGTTTTAGAATTAGATGTAAAAAAAAAATCCCTCAGTACGTTTCGTCAGAAAATCTTGTTGATTCTAAGATTGTACATCTTGGTGTTAGATCTACTTTAAGTGGTGATCCTTTTGTCCCGAGGAAGAAAAATGAATTTGAAGAAAATGTTTTTTGAAGTTACAATGTTCCATAGAAAACTATGGATGAAGTGGATTTAATGAAATAATAAAACATCTTTAGGAGCAGATTGAACAAATTTGTTGTTTCCACATGAAAAGCCAATATGGTGAGAGCAAACTGACCAAAAAAAAGAGTTACATAGTATAACAAAAAAAAGCAAATCTAGCTATAATATTTGACTACTTGACTATTCAAAACAAAGAACCCACTGGATGAATAATTTATTTCCAAATGGAGTGGAAAATATTAGTTCACAAAGAGCCACAAGAGCAGAGCTTTGAGGGCTGCATATAAGTTGCAAAATGTCTTGTTTACTAATAATAATGATTATGAGTCCATTCTATGATACTTCGCCAACCACTAAATCCACAATACTCTTGTAATAATACTTCTGACTAACTATTTAAGTATCTTTCATAGTTGTAGTCATGTGTGTCCATAGAATATATACTGTAATTTGATCCCTGTGTGCTGCTGTCTCTCAACAAGGTCATATTTGATAAAAACATTGTCAATCTCGATGAGTTAACTGTGAAAAATAATCATAATTTAAGTATTCTGTGCAAATTGTGTGTGTTTGCGTTGTGATTCTCTTACACAATCCCTTCACAATACATGGACTGTTTTCATTTGAAACACACCAATTGCTTTATATGAAAAACATCCCAACATGTTTGAACTAGAATTCAACTGGCACTGATGCAAATGTAGCATAGTTTCGACAAATCCAGATGACAGGAGCTGCAGGGCTTTCTGTCACCGCAAACAGAAAGTCACAGCTCTAATTTCACTGTCGTTTTATTCAGACTTCTTAAAGAGCCAATAACATAACTGGAGTCACATGTGTTTTACACTTTTCAGACATGAGTCCAAAAAGTTTAAAATAATGCAATCCCATGTCAAGGGATTGTAATCCCATATTTCTCTTGCTATTGTTTGCCAACAACAATATAAATATTTCAAAATCCGTGGAAAAATAAGTTAAGTTGCAGGTAAATTCATAAAATAACTGTTTCCTTTTGTAAAACAATATTACAACTGTATTTTTTTTATCATTTATTTCTATGAAAATAAATCTGTAGGAAAAATATCAGGAATGTTTTACCACTCAATATCACTTATGCCAATATTAGCGCCGATGTATATCACCCATCCTCGCTCATCTCCAAGATGAATTTACTATGTAATGCCTGCATTTGCTCAGTTGTGCTGATGCACAACAGCAGTTTCTATGTTGTGCTCTATCGTGTTTAAAAGGCCAATAAGTCAGTTTTATTCAACATCAGCCCTTTAAAGGAAAACATATTACACTTTTTTTTTAGCCTTTAAACCTGCTCTTGAGTGTCTTCAGTTTGACATTTCGTGTTTTGCAACTAAAAATAATATGCTTTTACATAGAAAAACATCATTTTATCACTGCATTGGGAGATGCCATTTTGACATAGAAGCTATACATGTAACTATATACCCTCAATGTATTGCTGTATAGAGTGGATCTGATGTAGTTATGGTGTTCAGACGGAAGAAATGTTCAGAGAATGGATTTTCAATCGAGTATTCATCAAACAAACATGAATCAAACTAAATGCCACTACAGGTATGTTTTTGATGAAGGAACAACGTTAGAACATGGCTAAAAACTCAACAAAGTGAATTTTTCATAATATTTGTCCTTTAAACTCCAGCCCATGTAAAGTTACTACAACATTTGCATGTCGGGTTAGGCCAGGAAGAGAGCTACAACACATGTACCAGAGAGAACACTGATTTGCTTTAACGTGAAACAGATGATCATTGCAAGTGAAGTCATTCTGTTCCCCCAAACACGCTATCTGAGAAACTTCCAGGATTGTTCAAACTGAGGTTGTTTCTCTACAGCATGTCTGCACATCACAAATCCCTAGGTGTGGTCCAGAAAGGGAGTTCCCATGACAGAGAACAGCTCTGAAATTACAATGACTTGAGGTAAGAGTCAATCAGAAATCAAAAAGCAAAAATGACCAAACTAAAGTCTTCAGCACTTTGCTTATGTATACTTGTGATGTATGCCTAAGCATATTGCGCAATTGCTCATTGCCATGTCACAGTTGGTGAAAACTGTATCTGAGCAACAGGTCTGTTTGTTTTGATGGGAGGCGAGGACGCGCTTGGGCTCAGTCTCATGTTATAGCAAAATATAAAGCCTCTCCTCACAAATGTTCTTTGTCAGACACTAACTTCACAAAGATGGTGGGGCAGCGCCTTTTCATTCAGAATAAGAGATTTGCAAAACCAATAACATAACAAACTCAGATATTACAATTACAACATATTGCTGTGGTTCTCCGAGTCAGTGGTTCCCAAAGTGGAGGTAGGGATCCTCGGGGGGGTTGCAAAGCACTGAGTTGGGAGTCGCAAGATGATTGCATGATATCATTAAAGTATCATGACAATGTATTTAATATTTTCTTTAATTGAAAACAGTTCAATAAAAATAAAAATAGGCCCAATAATACAACTTTTCAAAGTGGAATCTCTCACTCGTCTTTTATCCGTGTCACCTGACCCCAGCGGTCAAACCTGTAAAGGAGTGTCAGTGTGTATGAGTAACAGACTGAAACTACACTCCTCTGTCCTCAGTGGTTAGACCTCGCTTTAGAGCACTTTTGTTATTAATTTTTCTCTAAATCTGCTTTTTGAGCATGTCACTGGACTTCCATAAAGTCAAGAGAACAGGACAGGGCCATGGAGCCTCTGATACGGGCTGCTGTCAAACAGGTACACTGACTCATGAGGATATGTGTGGAATGTGGATGGTACAGTGAGTCAAAGGCGTAAACCTGGATACTTGCATTGTTTACGCTACTGTCCTATCTCAGACAATCAAAAAGAGAAAGGTGGAGTAGCATTCTTCAGATTCTTACCCTGCCCAGTTAAAGGCTGGGTTAGTTGGGAGGGGCTCCATACCTGCTCAGTGACAGAGACAAGCGGACATGCAGCTGATAACACTGATAAAGCTGTGCATGCACCTGCAGCGTGTGAGGGACAGGAACACACAAAAGCCCAGTTGATTGGCCAGTAGTGTGATCACAGAACTATTCTACTTGATTTCATACTTCATACCAATTTTGATATCACTTTAATAACGCATATTTTTTAAAATAATTTATAAGATTATATTTTGAAGACAACAGAGTGTATTTTTCACACCAAAAAATAGATTCTTAAAAGGTTAAATTGCGTCAAATGTGTACTCAATTTCACTTCTGTCAGCTCCTCCATCCTCTGGTTTTATTGAGATTATCCTGTGTTTAACTCAGACAGAAAGGAACTGCCCTATTTCTTAGATAAATAATGCAGTTTAGCAAAGGCTTGGTCCTGTTCCATAATTATCATACGGTGTGTCAGACTGAATTATTAGTTCATCAGATATTATTTGCGTCATTACTGAAATTCCTAATTATTAAAAACAATTAGTTATGAACTGTCAAATGTTAACCTGTAGGGTTAATAAACTTGCGTTATTAATGTGTAATAGTTATGTTTTGTGTGCTAAGGTTATAAATATATAAAAACCCAGGTAATAATTGATACAAAAACTTGACAAGAATTTGAACAAGTATCAATATTGAAAAAATGTGTAAGTTGGACTGGTTTTGGAAAGTTTTAGAAGGTTTAGGTTTTAATCATTATCAGCACATGAGGATATTTAGGGAAAGTGGTATTATTTTGTGTTGAAAATGACACTGTCACAAAAGATATTGTGTTGTTTTGTTGTCACAATATATTGTAATAATATCATAGATTATAATGCAATTTCTAATGGAACTTTTTAATGTAACTAAAGCAGTAATTGTGATTATAATTTGGTTGATATCGCCACCCTTAGACAAT
The DNA here is from genome assembly GCA_019453435.1 of Rhinogobius similis. NCBI lineage: Eukaryota > Metazoa > Chordata > Actinopteri > Gobiiformes > Gobiidae > Rhinogobius > Rhinogobius similis. The sequence continues at coordinate 39,208,841 of CM033631.1, forward strand.
TGAGCTGTTAATTTTAAAGTCACTGTTAAATTTATTACCAACAGTATATTATTTTTTGCAAGCCTCAGTTGTATATTCTCAACTAACCTCTCTGTTGTGTGCTTTAACATTTTGTTTATTGTATCCTGGAATTCAAAAGGGTGGCGAATGCAGCAACCATGCCGAGAGAGGGAGAGGCTTCTGCTAATCATTCCTCACATAGTCCTTGAGACTTATCAAACAGGTTCGCACTACTGAACCACACCTCCATGAAACTTACAGCTACGTTGCACAACAGAGAATCAATATCCTGCAGTGCATAGCAAAACTGCAGTCCTAATATGATTGTATGAAAATACTAAACTGAATGCTTCATGAAAAACTACAGCGACAAAATAAATAGGAATTATTGCTTGTACATTTCTGCAATGGCAGAGTCTATTCTTTCTTTATATGACAGGTTCTAAAAGATTTCGAATTATGACTTAGTTTGAAGGGAGGGCACCAGTGGCAATTATTTATTATAGTTTTACATCTGTGAAGTTGCAGTTTGTGAGGAAATCTTTAAAAAATTAACGTTTAAAATGACAGGAAGTAGTGATGAGTTCTAAAACCGAATCCCTCAACTATAGCATCAAAAGGGACATACCATCGAAAATACACAGACAATTTACACACAATTTTCTGGCATTTTGTCAGTTGTTATCATGATATTATTATTATTTGTTCAATCGTAACTATTGTGTAATTTATATGGATTTTGGCATTTTGTTTTCAAAATAGTTACTAGGTAACAGTTACAGAATTACCTCCACCTATGTCATATTTGCTGCCCTTGTTCAACCAGGAAGTAACATTATAAACTGTAAAACTGGGGACAAGTAGACAAAATCTTGAGTAAAATCTTAAATATGATCATGTTCACTATGTTTTAGTGAAATGTGTCATCTAATCTGTCATATAGACTTTAATGGTTAGAAATAAACTCACAATCTTAACATAAAAGTAAACTCTCTCTCTCAATGACAACTGCTATGTTAATAATCCACTGGCAACAAATGCAGCACACACGTAATTTGCAGTTTATTTTGCCCTTTTTCACAGTTTGCCCTTTATACATGAACCTGTTACAACGCCAGGAGTGGACAAAACACCACCTTCATAACACAGAACCAGGCGGAGAGCTACCTATGACCACAGAAACCAACGCTGGGCTATTCGTTGGTTCCATTTACTTGTTTATGTGTGATATTTCACCTGTTCCGAGGATATCACATTTTGTTCTGAATTGTTTATTGCCATGCTGCTAGATTTGCATCACTCTGATCCAGTGGTGGAAAGTAACAAAGTACAAAAGTAAAAGTACTGTACTTAAGTACATTTTTTAGGTATGTGTACTTTCCTAAGTGTTTTTTACAGTGGATACTTTTTTACTTATACTTCACTACATTTGAGACCAAGTATCTGTACTTTTTAATCCACTACATTTTTTGACTGGACTGAAAAGTAGAAAGTAAAGTAAGTAAAAGTACTTTTCATTTTGTTTGAGGGGTTATTCCGAGCAGTTGATGGTTGACATTCTGCCTGAAGGTTTTGACAACAAGCAAACTAAAATATGCACATAAAATTCTGTACAAAAATGACTTCGAATAGACCTTTGTTGACCAAAATTAAGCAAAGTTCTTTACCAAAATTACGACATTTAATACGCAAATCTGGTCTCATAATCTGCAGGAAATACTTTCACTTGAAGTACATTTTCAAACAGGTACTTCAACGCGTTTACTTAAGTAGATTTTAATGTGATACTTTTGTAATTTTTTGTAGTATTCGTACTTAACAGAATTGAGTACTTCCTCCACCACTGCTCTGATCCCCAGGGATAAATCTACGCTCAGACGTAAACGTCTCTGGTACTGCGTACGTAATCTACAGAAAATCAATCACAAGAAGCGCCGGAGTTCAAACAACGCCACACAAACGATTTACGACTTACGTAGTGGTTTTGGGCTGAGTTATAACGGTGGACTTCTTCTTCTTGAACATGGTGCCAGATTAGGTGAGCTGCCCCAGTCCCGGCAGGTGAAACTCGTGCGATCGTTCGTGTACGTGGCTGTGGGTCGCAGTGGTGCAGCGCTGTGCAGGTGTGGAAGGTATAGTCTCGGTGTCACAGCCTCCCTCCCACAGCACGTAAAACGCACATCCCAAACTCGCCCGTCCAGTCCGGGGACCCACACCGCCGTCTCCCTCAATGGGCGGGGACGTTAGAGTTCTGCCAGGCACCAGCAGGAAGATGGCAAGAAGAGGGAATTCATTTGCAATTTGAGAGTAGATTTAAATAAAAATAATTCAGGTTGCAGTTGTTTGTATTGTATTGTGGTCAAGCTATCGCCTTTCGTTTTTCCGATGTCAAGTGAGCCGCTCCTAAATTTTGAGTGCGCGTTTGTATGGTTACTTACAGTAACAGCAGTTGTGCCCGTGTTGCATGAGAACAGCGCACTCTTGCACTTATGCGTGGAATCGGCTATCGTGAATGTCGACCCTTTAAACGTTTGTAGACAAAAACAAAGGCAAAAGTGAAGTGGAACATAATGTGACTCCCTGGAGAAACTGAGATTAACCTCAGAATATCATATAATATGACAAATTTAGATGATTTTGGAAAATGACAACCACTCAGACACATGTGAGTGACACCAGGGCTGCTGCAGAACACAATTATTATTGTATTGTACATTATGTTTTACGAAATTATGATCAACTCTTTGTATTTTTGATGAAGGAACAATCCAGATTAATGGGTTTTACTAGAAAAATACTCACATAAATGTTTTATATAGAGATATAGTAGTAAAGTAAAGGTCTCGCTTTGATGAAGTGATAATAATAACAAAAAAATATGTTATAGTGTACCTTTACAGTAATTGTACTTCAAAGTAGTTCATAATTTTCTAGTCTTATGCAATTGATGTATGTGTGTGTATATTGATGCTTTTTAGGGTGACTGGTTAACATCTGTCAAGGGACAGCAGATAGCCGTGCTGGTTAATACTAGTACATTGACAGGAATGTTTATAAATGTACATTGTCCCAGTTAAAGAAATTAATTTTTGAAAAAGGAAAAAAAAAACATTTATTGAGATTTGGACCGCAAATTATTCTGAGTTTATCTTCTTGCACCATTCCAGAGTTATAAGCATTTTAAGGCTTTTTATTGCTGCAAACACTTTTTCAGCTCCTAAACAGCTCAGTTGTAACATCTTTATATTTTTGCCTCAGCACGACTAAAACCTTGCAGAAACACATTCTGAGTGTTACCAAGTTGAAAATGAGTAGCTATAGAAAATTGTGCTACATACATAGTTGCTCAACAGTCATTAAAAGACACAAATTAGACATAGTAATAATAATTAAAACACATTAAAAAAGTAAGTAAAATGCTAGTGTGATGTGCAAGTGGTGCTGTTCTTGGAGTTGAGCAGTTTGAGGCTGGAACAAATGACAGTTTCAGTCTTTTGTTCCTGCATGGAGGCATTCTCAGCCTCCTCACCAATGGCAGCAGATCATAATCCTGCTGGTGTGTTCGGGAGGGTCAGCGGAGATGTTTCCTGGATTGTCTTACTACTGCCTCTTCATGAATGTCCTTTTTTGAATTTGTATTCTTTTTTTGTATTTTGTGGATGTGAACAAGCATGTTTTTTAAGTTGGACTGATAGATTTCCAAAACAGGCTGTGAGGCCGTATCTAATAAAGCTTTCCAGTGTGGGAATCAATGTGGGCTTTCCAGCAGAAGGCGCTGACCATGTTGATCTCCAGGTACTTGCTGGATGGTTTTGTAAGGACAGGCTCATGGTCACTAATGTTCCATGGATCAATGACAATTTCCAGTGTTGCTGTCTCTGAACTGAGGCAGTTTATTATTTACTTTTTTTTTTAACTCACTTTTTTAACTTAAACTTTAAACAATAAAGAAACCATTTTATTTAGAAAGCACTAACGCCTATGTGTGTGTGTGTAGTCCTGCTCCAGTCACCCACGACCCCGGGAACGGGAATAAATGGTAGAAAATTAATGAATGAATAACACCTATGTAAGCAGTTTTCACCATATTAAAAGCTGAGCTAAATCAACAAATAAAATGTGAGCATACACCTTTGTGGTTTCTACAGTCATGTGCATGGCCTTTTTTCTTTATTTCTTTTGTTTGATTAGCCAGATATTTTCCTGATTTGTTGCTGTGGTGAAAAGTCTCGTGTCAAAGTCTTTGAATAAGGAATTTTATTATTTTATGTTATTATTTCATCGAGTTTCATTAAGTTTTTCTTAGTTCTTTATTAATTGTTTTGGTTGCGTTGTTTGCATGTAAAATTTCTAATCATTTATTTTTTTTTCTTCCAGTTGGACCCTTTTTTTGTTTTTTCTTTCTTTCTTTCTTTCTTTCTTTCTTTCTTTCTTTCTTTCTTTTTTTCTTTCTTTCTTTCTTTCTTTCTTTCTTTTTTTGTTTGTTTGTTTGTTTTTGGACTGAAAATAAAAATAATTTTCCCCATAATACTGAAATCCGTGTTTCCCAGAGGGAGAGTCATTTAGTTCTAGGAAGGGCGTCCACTCACTCTTATACAGTAGAATAGTTGTGTAAAACGCCATCTACTGGGATGCTTTGGTATTGCTGGTGGGTTCCAGTTGAGAGTTACTTGTGTGTGGTCATTCATAGGGTTGATTATAGTTTCTATGATATTGTATGGTATGGTATAATTGAATTACTGGTTATAAAGTGATCAATCCAGGTGGACATTAGAACAAAAAGTCTATTCTCTGACGAGTGGGTATTGTAGCCTTGTAGCTCTCTACCTGACCACTACATGTTACAACTGGTGCCCAAACAGTTTTTCTATGGGCCTCGGTCAAGTTTTAGGACCCCGCCGAGGATTCATCTGCCTCTCGTAAATATTTACGGACTGTTATCTGCTTCTGCGGACGAATGCACAACGTTTCCCAGTCCTCACAAGTGTCGATTTAAGTGGGGCCCGACTAATTCTTGGATACAATAGTGCTTCGCTGGTTATCTACCAGTTGCAGCTAGATGACCCTGTCACAGGTCCTCTACTTAGGGAGATTGAAGTGGACATGCAAAACAAATTAAACAATGATAATCTTTCACAGTATGTTGTTTATGACTCTCTTGTACTGCAAGAAAATGCCTTCGACTTCCACTAAAAAAAATAAAATAATTTACACCGCGTGCAACGACACTTGAGTGTTTTATACGTTATGAATGTTATTTCTTTATTGGGCCTTTTAAATTGTTATGGTTTAATACAATAAATTAATAATCTCTAACCTATTGCAAGTCTGTGTCCCTCTCCTGTCCTGAGAATACTCCTGCCACACTTTTTTGACATAGAATGAAGGCCATTACACTCTGGCAATGGGCACTCAGCCTTCTTTTTGTTACTACCTTCAGAGCGGACCATTTTGTCTTAATTTTGGCCATTGTGTGCAATGCGGTAAGTTAAAGGTCCCTTTCACCCCAACAGGAGGAGCAGGCTTAAACAAAGACAGAAATAGTGGCAAAATTAATTTTATTTCCAATAATTAAAACAAAAGTTGAATAAACACAGCAAACACAAACCCCAGACACTAACAAAATTTAGCTACAATAATGAGAATTCCATGTTATTGCTTAACTAAGGGCAGACACTGATGTTTCAGTGTTTCAGAGATGTGCTTTGACACTCTTACAATTATCATTGAGATATGGGCTTGTAACTACTAATTCTCAACTATTTAGCCCCTGGAATGTGTTTCTGTGCAGTTAATGTCAAAAGGTTGTAAGAATAGAGACGTGTCACAAATGTGCTTCTCAGGCGCTAAAAAGTCGTTTGCGAGCATAAAAAGGGTAAACATGGGTGTTTCTCTGGAATGCTATGGGATAGACAGGAGATTTCAAATGTATGTTGTGTAGCTTCCCAAGCTCTACTTTGTCAGACAAAATGGTTCAGATGTCTCTTATAGTTTTTTCACAAATTGAGTTTCCACGTTCTTGCTTCACTAAGGCCAACTCACTGTGTGAGCGTCAAAGCACATCTCTGCACCATTGGAACACTAGAGTTATCATTGAGATTTAGGCTTGTAACTACTAATTCTCAACTATTTAGCCCCTGGAATGTGTTTCTGTGCAGCTAACCCTGACCCTGACCCTAACCCTAACCCTAACACTAACCCTAACCCTAACCCTAACCCTAACCCTAACCCTAACCCTAACCCTAACCCTAACCCTATCCCTAACACTAAGCCTAACCCTAACCCTAACCCTAACCCTAACCCTAACCCTAATTCTCAACTATTTAGCACCTGGAATGTGTTTCTGTGCAGCTAACCCTGACCCTAACCCTAACCCTAACCCTAACCCTAACCCTAACCCTAACCCTAAGGCCAACTCACTGTATGAGCGTCAAAGCACATCTCTGCACGACTGGAACACTACTTGAGTTATCATTGAGATTTAGGCTTGTAACTACTAATTCTCAACTATTTAGCCCCAGGAATCTGTTTCTGTGCAGTTAATGTCAAAAGGTTGTAAGAATAGCGACGTGTTACAAATGTGCTTCTCAGGCGCTAAAAAGTCGTTTGCGAGCATAAAAAGGGTAAACATGGGTGTTTCTCTGGAATGCTATGGGATAGACAGGAGATTTCAAATGTATGTTGTGTAGCTTCCCAAGGTCTACTTTGTCAGACAAAATGGTTCAGATATCTCTTATGGTTTTCTCACAAATTGAGTTTCCACGTTCTTGCTTCACTAAGGCCAACTCACTGTGTGAGCGTCAAAGCACATCTCTGCACCACTGGAACACTACTTGAGCTATCATTGAGATTTAGGCTTGTAACTACTAATTCTCAACTATTTAGCCCCTGGAATGTGTTTCTGTGCAGCTAACCCTGACCCTAACCCTAACCCTAACCCTAACCCTAACCCTAACCCTAACCCTAACCCTAACCCTAACCCTAAGGCCAACGCACTGTGTGAGCGTCAAAACACATCTCTGCACCAAGGGAACACTACTTGAGTTATCATTGAGATTTAGGCTTGTAACTACTAATTCTCAACTATTTAGCACCTGGAATGTGTTTCTGTGCAGCTAACCCTGACCCTAACCCTAACCCTAACCCTAACCCTAACCCTAACCCTTACCCTAACCCTAACCCTAACCCTAACCCTAAGGCCAACTCACTGTGTGAGCGTCAAAGCACATCTCTGCACCACTGGAACACTACTTGAGTTATCATTGAGATTTAGGCTTGTAACTACTAATTCTCAACTATTTAGCCCCTGGAATGTGTTTCTGTGCAGCTAACCCTGACCCTAACCCTAACCCTAACCCTAACCCTAACCCTAACCCTAACCCTAACCCTAACCCTAAGGCCAACTCACTGTATGAGCGTCAAAGCACATCTCTGCACTACTGGAACACTGGAGTTATCATTGAGATTTAGGCTTGTAACTACTAATTCTCAACTATTTAGCCCCTGGAATGTGTTTCTGTGCAGCTAACCCTGACCCTAACCCTAACCCTAACCCTAACCCTAAGGCCAACGCACTGTGTGAGCGTCAAAACACATCTCTGCACCAAGGGAACACTACTTGAGTTATCATTGAGATTTAGGCTTGTAACTACTAATTCTCAACTATTTAGCCCCTGGAATGTGTTTCTGTGCAGCTAACCCTAACCCTAACCCTAACCCTAAGGCCAACTCACGGTATGAGCGTCAAAGCACATCTCTGCACCACTGGAACACTACTTGAGTCATCATTGAGATTTAGGCTTTTGACTACTAATTCTCAACTATTTAGCCCCAGGAATCTGTTTCTGTGCAGTTAATGTCAAAAGGTTGTAAGAATAGAGACGTGTTACAAATGTGCTTTTCAGGTGCTAAAAAGTCGTTTGCGAGCATAAAAAGGGTAAACATGGGTGTTTCTCTGGAATGCTATGGAATAGACAGGAGATTTCAAATGTATGTTGTGTAGCTTCCCAAGGTCTACTTTGTCAGGCAAAATGGTTCAGATATCTCTTATGGTTTTCTCACAAATTGAGTTTCCACGTTCTTGCTACACTAAGGCCAACTCACTGTGTGAGCGTCAAAGCACATCTCTGCACCATTGTAACACTAGAGTTATCACTGAGATTTAGGCTTGTAACTACTAATTCTCAACCATTTAGCCCCTGGAATGTGTTTCTGTGCAGCTAACCCTGACCCTAACCCTAACCCTAACCCTAACCCTAACCCTAAGGCCAACTCACTGTATGAGCGTCAAAGCACATCTCTGCACCACTGGAACACTACTTGAGTTATCATTGAGATTTAGGCTTTTGACTACTAATTCTCAACTATTTAGCCCCTGGAATGTGTTTCTGTGCAGCTAACCCTAACCCTAACCCTAACCCTAACCCTAACCCTAACCCTAACGCCAACTCACTGTGTGAGTGTGAAAACACATCTCTGCACCAAGGGAACACTACTTGAGTTATCATTGAGATTTAGGCTTGTAACTACTAATTCTCAACTATTTAGCCCCTGGAATGTGTTTCTGTGCAGCTAACCCTAACCCTATCCCTAACACTAAGCCTAACCCTAACCCTAACCCTAACCCTATCCTTAACACTAAGCCTAACCCTAACCCTAACCCTAACCCTAACCCTAACCCTAATCCTAACCCTAACCCTAATTCTCAACTATTTAGCACCTGGAATGTGTTTCTGTGGAGCTAACCCTGACCCTAACCCTAACCCTAACCCTAACCCTAACCCTAACCCTAACCCACGCCAACTCACTGTGTGAGCGTCAAAGCACATCTCTGCACCACTGGAACAATACTTGAGTTATCATTGAGATTTAGGCTTGTAACTACTAATTCTCAACTATTTAGCCCCTGGAATGTGTTTCTGTGCAGCTAACCCTAACCCTAACCCTAACCCTAACCCTAACCCTAACCCTAACCCTAAGGCCAACTCACTGTGTGAGCGTCAAAACACATCTCTGCACCAAGGGAACACTACTTGAGTTATCATTGAGATTTAGGCTTGTAACTACTAATTCTCAACTATTTAGCCCTTGGAATGTGTTTCTGTGCAGCTAACCCTGACCCTAACCCTAACCCTAACCCTAACCCTAACCCTAAGGCCAACTCACTGTATGAGCGTCAAAGCACATCTCTGCACCACTGGAACACTACTTGAGTTATCATTGAGATTTAGGCTTTTGACTACTAATTCTCAACTATTTAGCCCCAGGAATCTGTTTCTGTGCAGTTAATGTCAAAAGGTTGTAAGAATAGAGACGTGTTACAAATGTGCTTCTCAGGCGCTAAAAAGTCGTTTGCGAGCATAAAAAGGGTAAACATGGGTGTTTCTCTGGAATGCTATGGGATAGACAGGAGATTTCAAATGTATGTTGTGTAGCTTCCCAAGGTCTACTTTGTCAGACAAAATGGTTCAGATATCTCTTATGGTTTTCTCACAAATTGAGTTTCCACGTTCTTGCTTCACTAAGGCCAACTCACTGTGTGAGCGTCAAAGCACATCTCTGCACCACTGGAACACTAGAGTTATCATTGAGATTTAGGCTTGTAACTACTAATTCTCAACTATTTAGCCCCTGGAATGTGTTTCTGTGCAGCTAACCCTAACCCTATCCCTAACACTAAGCCTAACCCTAACCCTAACCCTATCCCTAACACTAAGCCTAACCCTAACCCTAACCCTAATTCTCAACTATTTAGCACCTGGAATGTGTTTCTGTGCAGCTAACCCTAACCCTAACCCTAACCCTAACCCTAACCCTAACCCTAAGGCCAACTCACTGTATGAGCGTCAAAGCACATCTCTGCACCAAGGGAACACTACTTGAGTTATCATTGAGATTTAGGCTTTTGACTACTAATTCTCAACTATTTAGCCCCTGGAATGTGTTTCTGTGCAGCTAACCCTAACCCTATCCCTAACACTAACCCTAACCCTAACCCTAACCCTAACCCTAACCCTAACCCTAACCCTAACCCTAACCCTAACCATAATTCTCAACTATTTAGCACCTGGAATGTGTGTCTGTGCAGCTAACCCTGACCCTAACCCTAACCCTAACCCTAACCCTAACCCACGACAACTCACTGTGTGAGCGTCACAGCACATCTCTGCACCACTGGAACACTACTTGAGTTATCATTGAGATTTAGGCTTGTAACTACTAATTCTCAACTATTTAGCCCCTGGAATGTGTTTCTGTGCAGCTAACCCTAACGCTATCCCTAACACTAAGCCTAACCCTAACCCTAACACTATCCCTAACACTAACCCTAACCCTAAGCCTAACCCTAACCCTAACCCTAACCCTAACCCTAACCCTAACCCTAACCCTAACCCTAAGGCCAACTCACGGTATGAGCGTCAAAGCACATCTCTGCACGACTGGAACACTACTTGAGTTATCATTGAGATTTAGGCTTTTGACTACTAATTCTCAACTATTTAGCCCCAGGAATCTGTTTCTATGCAGTTAATGTCAAAAGGTTGTAAGAAAAGAGACGTGTTACAAATGTGCTTCTCAGGCGCTAAAAACTCGTTTGCGAGCATAAAAAGGGTAAACATGGGTGTTTCTCTGGAATGCTATGGGATAGACAGGAGATTTCAAATGTATGTTGTGTAGCCTCCCAAGCTCTACTTTGTCAGGCAAAATGGTTCAGATATCTCTTATGGTTTTCTCACAAATTGAGTTTCCACGTTCTTGCTTCACTAAGGCCAACTCACTGTGTGAGCGTCAAAGCACATCTCTGCACCACTGGAACACTACTTGAGTTATCATTGAGATTTAGGCTTGTAACTACTAATTCTCAACTATTTAGCCCCTGGAATGTGTTTCTGTGCAGCTAACCCTAACCCTATCCCTAACACTAAGCCTAACCCTAACCCTAACCCTATCCCTAACACTAAGCCTAACCCTAACCCTAACCCTAACCCTAACCCTGGAATGTGTTTCTGTGCAGCTAACCCTGACCGTAACCTGACCCTGACCCTAACCCTAACCCTAACCCTAACCCTAACCCTAACCCTAACCCTAACCCTAAGGCCAACTCACTGTGTGAGCGTCAAAGCACATCTCTGCACCACTGGAACACTACTTGAGTTATCATTGAGATTTAGGATTGTAACTACTAATTCTCAACTATTTAGCCCCTGGAATGTGTTTCTGTGCAGCTAACCCTGACCCTAACCCTAACCCTAACCCTAACCCTAACCCACGCCAACTCACTGTCTGAGCGTCAAAGCACATCTCTGCACCACTGGAACACTACTTGAGTTATCATTGAGATTTAGGCTTGTAACTACTAATTCTCAACTATTTAGCCCCTGGAATGTGTTTCTGTGCAGCTAACCCTAACCCTATCCCTAACACTAAGCCTAACCCTAACCCTAACCCTATCCCTAACACTAACCCTAACCCTAACCCTAACCCTAACCCTAACCCTAACCCTAACCCTCAACCATTTAGCCCCTGGAATGTGTTTCTGTGCAGCTAACCCTGACCCTAACCCTAACCCTAACCCTAACCCTAACCCTAACCCTAACCCTAATTCTCAACTATTTAGCACCTGGAATGTGTTTCTGTGCAGCTAACCCTAACCCTAACCCTAACCCTAACCCTAACCCTAACCCTAACACCTAACCCATGCCAACTCACTGTGTGAGCGTCACAGCACTTGAGTTATCATTGAGATTTAGGCTTGTAACTACTAATTCTCAACTATTTAGCCCCTGGAATGTGTTTCTGTGCAGCTAACCCTGACCCTAACCCTAACCCTAACCCTAACCCACGCCAACTCACTGTGTGAGCGTCAAAGCACATCTCTGCACCACTGGAACACTACTTGAGTTATCATTGAGATTTAGGCTTGTAACTACTAATTCTCAACTATTTAGCCCCTGGAATGTGTTTCTGTGCAGCTAACCCTAACCCTATCCCTAACACTAATCCTAACCCTAACCCTAACCCTATCCCTAACACTAAGCCTAACCCTAACCCTAACCCTAACCCTAACCCTAACCCTAACCCTAACCCTAACCCTTAGGACGAACTCACTGTGTGAGCGTCAAAACACATCTCTGCACCAAGGGAACACTACTTGAGTTATCATTGAGATTTAGGCATGTAACTACTAATTCTCAACTATTTAGCCCCTGGAATGTGTTTCTGTGCAGTTAATGTCAAAAGGTTGTAAGAATAGAGACGTGTCACAAATGTGCTTCTCAGGCGCTAAAAAGTCGTTTGCGAGCATAAAAAGGGTAAACATGGGCGTTTCTCTGGAATGCTACGGGATAGACAGGAGATTTCAAATGTACGTTGTGTAGCTTCCCAAGCTCTACTTTGTCAGACAAAATGGTTCAGATATCTCTTATGGTTTTCTCACAAATTGAGTTTCCACGTTCTTGCTTCACTAAGGCCAACTCACTGTGTGAGCGTCAAAGCACATCTCTGCACCACTGGAACACCACTTGAGTTATCATTGAGATTTAGGCTTGTAACTACTAATTCTCAACTATTTAGCCCCTGGAATGTGTTTCTGTGCAGCTAATCCTGACCCTAACCCTAACACTAACCCTAAGGCCAACTCACTGTGTGAGCGTCAAAGCACATCTCTGTGCTTGGGAAGCTACACAACATACATTTGAAATCTCCTGTCTATCCCATAGCATTCCAGAGAAACACCCATGTTTACCCTTTTTATGCTCGCAAACGAGTTTTTAGCGCCTGAGAAGCACATTTGTGACACGTCTCTATTCTTACAACCTTTTGACATTAACTGCACAGAAACACATTCCAGGGGCTAAATAGTTGAGAATTAGTAGTTACAAGCCTAAATCTCAATGATAACTCAAGTAGTGTTCCAGTGGTGCAGAGATGTGCTTTGACGCTCACAGTGAGTTGGCCTTAGTGAAGCAAGAACGTGGAAACTCAATTTGTGAGAAAACCATAAGAGATATCTGAACCATTTTGCCTGACAAAGTAGAGCTTGGGAAGCTACACAACATATATTTGAAATCTCCTGTCTATCCCATAGCATTCCAGAGAAACACCCATGTTTACCCTTTTTATGCTCGCAAACGAGATTTTAGCGCCTGAGAAGCACATTTGTAACACGTCTCTATTCTTACAACCTTTTTACATTAACTGCACAGAAACACATTCCAGGGGCTAAATAGTTGAGAATTAGAAGTTACAAGCCTAAATCTCAATGATAACTCAAGTAGTGTTCCAGTGGTGCAGAGATGTGCTTTGACGCTCACACAGTGAGTTGGCCTTAGTGAAGCAAGAACGTGGAAACTCAATTTGTGAGAAAACCATAAGAGATATCTGAACCATTTTGCCTGACAAAGTAGAGGTTGGGAAGCTACACAACATACATTTGAAATCTCCTGTCTATCCCATAGCATTCCAGAGAAACACCCATGTTTACCCTTTTTATGCTCGCAAACGAGTTTTTAGCGCCTGAGAAGCACATTTGTAACACGTCTCTATTCTTACAACCTTTTGACATTAACTGCACAGAAACACATTCCAGGGGCTAAATAGTTGAGAATTAGTAGTTACAAGCCTAAATCTCAATGATAACTCAAGTAGTGTTCCAGTGGTGCAGAGATGTGCTTTGACGCTCACACAGTGAGTTGGCCTCAGTGAAGCAAAAACGTTGAAACTCAATTTGTGAGAAAACCATAAGAGATATCTGAACCATTTTGCCTGACAAAGTAGAGGTTGGGAAGCTACACAACATACATTTGAAATCTCCTGTCTATCCCATAGCATTCCAGAGAAACACCCATGTTTACCCTTTTTATGCTCGCAAACGAGTTTTCAGCACCTGAGAAGCACATTTGTAACACGTCTCTATTCTTACAACCTTTTGACATTAACTGCACAGAAACACATTCCAGGGGCTAAATAGTTGAGAATTAGTAGTTACAAGCCTAAATCTCAATGATAACTCAAGTAGTGTTCCAGTGGTGCAGAGATGTGCTTTGACGCTCACACAGTGAAGTTGGCCTTAGTGAAGCAAGAACGTGGAAACTCAATTTGTGAGAAAACCATAAGAGATATCTGAACCATTTTGCCTGACAAAGTAGAGGTTGGGAAGCTACACAACATACATTTGAAATCTCCTGTCTATCCCATAGCATTCCAGAGAAACACCCATGTTTACCCTTTTTATGCTCGTTTTTAGCGCCTGAGAAGCACATTTGTAACACGTCTCTATTCTTACAACCTTTTGACATTAACTGCACAGAAACACATTCCAGGGGCTAAATAGTTGAGAATTAGTAGTTACAAGCCTAAATCTCAATGAGTAGTGTTCCAGTGGTGCAGAGATGTGCTTTGACGCTCACACAGTGAGTTGGCCTTAGTGAAGCAAGAACGTGGAAACTCAATTTGTGAGAAAACCATAAGAGATATCTGAACCATTTTGCCTGACAAAGTAGAGCTTAGGAAGCTACACAACATACATTTGAAATCTCCTGTCTATCCCATAGCATTCCAGAGAAACACCCATGTTTACCCTTTTATTCAACCCAACGAAGTTTTTAGCGCCTGAGAAGCACATTTGTAACACGTCTCTATTCTTACAACCTTTTGACATTAACTGCACAGAAACACATTCCAGGGGCTAAATAGTTGAGAATTAGTAGTTACAAGCCTAAATCTCAATGATAACTCAAGTAGTGTTCCAGTGGTGCAGAGATGTGCTTTGACGCTCACACAGTGAGTTGGCCTTAGTGAAGCAAGAACGTGGAAACTCAATTTGTGAGAAAACCATAAGAGATATCTGAACCATTTTGCCTGACAAAGTAGAGCTTGAGAAGCTACACAACATACATTTGAAATCTCCTGTCTATACCATAGCATTCCAGAGAAACACCCATGTTTACCCTTTTTATGCTCGCAAACAAGTTTTTAGCGCCTGAGAAGCACATTTGTAACACGTCTCTATTCTTACAACCTTTTGACATTAACTGCACAGAAACACATTCCAGGGGCTAAATAGTTGAGAATTAGTAGTTACAAGCCTAAATCTCAATGATAACTCAAGTAGTGTTCCAGTGGTGCAGAGATGTGCTTTGACGCTCACACAGTGAGTTGGCCTTAGTGAAGCAAGAACGTAGAAACTCAATTTGTGAGAAAACCATAAGAGATATCTGAACCATTTTGCCTGACAAAGTAGAGCTTGGGAAGCTACACAACATACATTTGAAATCTCCTGTCTATCCCATAGCATTCCAGAGAAACACCCATGTTTACCCTTTTTATGCTCGCAAACGAGTTTTTAGCGCCTGAGAAGCACATTTGTAACACGTCTCTATTCTTACAACCTTTTGACATTAACTGCACAGAAACACATTCCAGGGGCTAAATAGTTGAGAATTAGTAGTTACAAGCCTAAATCTAAATTATAACTCAAGTAGTGTTCCAGTGGTGCAGAGATGTGCTTTGACGCTCACACAGTGAGTTGGCCTTAGTGAAGCAAGAACGTGGAAACTCAATTTGTGAGAAAACCATAAGAGATATCTGAACCATTTTGCCTGACAAAGTAGAGGTTGGGAAGCTACACAACATACATTTGAAATCTCCTGTCTATCCCATAGCATTCCAGAGAAACACCCATGTTTACCCTTTTTATGCTCGCAAACGAAGTTTTTAGCGCCTGAGAAGCACATTTGTAACACGTCTCTATTCTTACAACCTTTTACATTAACTGCACAGAAACACATTCCAGGGGCTAAATAGTTGAGAATTAGTAGTTACAAGCCTAAATCTCAATGATAACTCAAGTAGTGTTCCAGTGGTGCAGAGATATGCTTTGACGCTCACACAGTGAGTTGGCCTTAGTGAAGCAAGAACGTGGAAACTCAATTTGTGAGAAAACCATAAGAGATATCTGAACCATTTTGCCTGACAAAGTAGAGGTTGGGAAGCTACACAACATACATTTGAAATCTCCTGTCTATCCCATAGCATTCCAGAGAAACACCCATGTTTACCCTTTTTATGCTCGCAAACGAGTTTTTAGCGCCTGAGAAGCACATTTGTAACACGTCTCTATTCTTACAACCTTTTGACATTAACTGCACAGAAACACATTCCAGGGGCTAAATAGTTGAGAATTAGTAGTTACAAGCCTAAATCTCAATGATAACTCAAGTAGTGTTCCAGTGGTGCAGAGATGTGCTTTGACGCTCACACAGTGAGTTGGCCTTAGTGAAGCAAGAACGTGGAAACTCAATTTGTGAGAAAACCATAAGAGATATCTGAACCATGTTGCCTGACAAAGTAGAGCTTGGGAAGCTACACAACATACATTTGAAATCTCCTTTCTATCCCATAGCATTCCAGAGAAACACCCATGTTTACCCTTTTTATGCTCGCAAACGAGTTTTCAGCGCCTGAGAAGCACATTTGTAACACGTCTCTATTCTTACAACCTTTTGACATTAACTGCACAGAAACACATTCCAGGGGCTAAATAGTTGAGAATTAGTAGTTACAAGCCTAAATCTCAATGATAACTCAAGTAGTGTTCCAGTGGTGCAGAGATGTGCTTTGACGCTCACACAGTGAGTTGGCCTTAGTGAAGCAAGAACGTGGAAACTCAATTTGTGAGAAAACCATAAGAGATATCTGAACCATTTTGCCTGACAAAGTAGAGCTTGGGAAGCTACACAGCATACATTTGAAATCTCCTGTCTATCCCATAGCATTCCAGAGAAACACCCATGTTTACCCTTTTTATGCTCGCAAACGAGTTTTTAGCGCCTGAGAAGCACATTTGTAACACGTCTCTATTCTTACAACCTTTTGACATTAACTGCACAGAAACACATTCCAGGGGCTAAATAGTTGAGAATTAGTAGTTACAAGCCTAAATCTCAATGATAACTCAAGTAGTGTTCCAGTGGTGCAGAGATGTGATTTGACGCTCACACAGTGAGTTGGCCTTAGTGAAGCAAGAACGTGGAAACTCAATTTGTGAGAAAACCATAAGAGATATCTGAACCATTTTGCCTGACAAAGTAGAGGTTGGGAAGCTACACAACATACATTTGAAATCTCCTGTCTATCCCATAGCATTCCAGAGAAATACCCATGTTTACCCTTTTTATGCTCGGAACCGAGTTTTTAGCGCCTGAGAAGCACATTTGTAACACGTCTCTATTCTTAAAAGCTTTTGACATTAACTGCACAGAAACACATTCCAGGGGCTAAATAGTTGAGAATTAGTAGTTACAAGCCTAAATCTCAATGATAACTCAAGTAGTGTTCCAGTGGTGCAGAGATGTGCTTTGGCGGCTCACACAGTGAGTTGGCCTTAGTGAAGCAAGAACGTGGAAACTCAATTTGTGAGAAAACCATAAGAGATATCTGAACCATTTTGCCTGACAAAGTAGACCTTGGGAAGCTACACAACATACATTTGAAATCTCCTGTCTATCCCATAGCATTCCAGAGAAACACCCATGTTTACCCTTTTATGCTCGCAAACGAGTTTTCAGCGCCTGAGAAGCACATTTGTAACACGTCTCTATTCTTACAACCTTTTGACATTAACTGCACAGAAACACATTCCAGGGGCTAAATAGTTGAGAATTAGTAGTTACAAGCCTAAATCTCAATGATAACTCAAGTAGTGTTCCAGTGGTGCAGAGATGTGCTTTGACGCTCACACAGTGAGTTGGCCTAAGTGAAGCAAGAACGTGGAAAATCAATTTGTGAGAAAACCATAAGAGATATCTGAACCATTTTGCCTGACAAAGTAGAGGTTGGGAAGCTACACAACATACATTTGAAATCTCCTGTCTATCCCATAGCATTCCAGAGAAACACCCATGTTTACCCTTTTATGCTCATAAACGAAGTTTTCAGCGCCTGAGAAGCACATTTGTAACACGTCTCTATTCTTACAACCTTTTGACATTAACTGCACAGAAACACATTCCAGGGGCTAAATAGTTGAGAATTAGTAGTTACAAGCCTAAATCTCAATGATAACTCAAGTAGTGTTCCAGTGGTGCAGAGATGTGCTTTGACGCTCACACAGTGAGTTGGCCTTAGTGAAGCAAGAACGTGGAAACTCAATTTGTGAGAAAACCATAAGAGATATCTGAACCATTTTGCCTGACAAAGTAGAGGTTGGGAAGCTACACAACATACATTTGAAATCTCCTGTCTATCCCATAGCATTCCAGAGAAACACCCATGTTTACCCTTTTTATGCTCGCAAACGAGTTATCAGCGCCTGAGAAGCACATTTGTAACACGTCTCTATTCTTACAACCTTTTGACATTAACTGCACAGAAACACATTCCAGGGGCTAAATAGTTGAGAATTAGTAGTTACAAGCCTAAATCTCAATGATAACTCAAGTAGTGTTCCAGTGGTGCAGAGATGTGCTTTGACACTCACACAGTGAGTTGGCCTAAGTGAAGCAAGAACGTGGAAAATCAATTTGTGAGAAAACCATAAGAGATATCTGAACCATTTTGCCTGACAAAGTAGAGGTTGGGAAGCTACACAACATACATTTGAAATCTCCTGTCTATCCCATAGCATTCCAGAGAAACACCCATGTTTACCCTTTTTATGCTCGCAAACGAGTTTTCAGCGCCTGAGAAGCACATTTGTAACACGTCTCTATTCTTACAACCTTTTGACATTAACTGCACAGAAACACATTCCAGGGGCTAAATAGTTGAAATTAGTAGTTACAAGCCTAAATCTCAATAATAACTAAAGTAGTGTTCCAGTGGTGCAGAGATGTGCTTTGACGCTCACACAGTGAGTTGGCCTTAGTGAAGCAAGAACGTGGAAACTCAATTTGTGAGAAAACCATAAGAGATATCTGAACCATTTTTGCCTGACAAAGTAGAGCTTGGGAAGCTACACAACATACATTTGAAATTTCCTTTCTATCCCATAGCTTTCCAGAGAAACACCCATGTTTACCCTTTTATGCTCGCATTAGCGAGTTTTTAGCGCCTGAGAAGCACATTTGTAACACGTCTCTATTCTTACAACCTTTTGACATTAACTGCACAGAAACACATTCCAGGGGCTAAATAGTTGAGAATTAGTAGTTACAAGCCTAAATCTCAATGATAACTCAAGTAGTGTTCCAGTGGTGCAGAGATGTGCTTTGACGCTCACACAGTGAGTTGGCCTTAGTGAAGCAAGAACGTGGAAACTCAATTTGTGAGAAAACCATAAGAGATATCTGAACCATTTTGCCTGGACAAAGTAGAGCTTGGGAAGCTGCACAACATACATTTGAAATCTCCTGTCTATCCCATAGCATTCCAGAGAAACACCCATGTTTACCCTTTTTATGCTCGCAAACGACTTTATAGCGCCTGAGAAGCACATTTGTAACACGTCTCTATTCTTACAACATTTTGACATTAACTGCACAGAAACACATTCCAGGGGCTAAATAGTTGAGAATTAGTAGTTACAAGCCTAAATCTCAATGATAACTCAAGTAGTGTTCCAGTGGTGCAGAGATGTGCTTTGACGCTCACACAGTGAGTTGGCCTTAGTGAAGCAAGAACGTGGAAACTCAATTTGTGAGAAAACCATAAGAGATATCTGAACCATTTTGCCTGACAAAGTAGAGCTTGGGAAGCTACACAACATACATTTGAAATCTCCTGTCTATCCCATAGCATTCCAGAGAAACACCCATATTTACCCTTTTTATGCTCGCAATCTACTTTATAGCGCCTGAGAAGCACATTTGTAACACGTCTCTATTCTTACAACCTTTTGACATTAACTGCACAGAAACACATTCCAGGGGCTAAATAGTTGAGAATTAGTAGTTACAAGCCTAAATCTCAATGATAACTCAAGTAGTGTTCCAGTGGTGCAGAGATGTGCTTTGACGCTCACACAGTGAGTTGGCCTTAGTGAAGCAAGAACGTGGAAACTCAATTTGTGAGAAAACCATAAGAGATATCTGAACCATTTTGCCTGACAAAGTAAAGCTTGGGAAGCTACACAACATACATTTGAAATCTCCTGTCTATCCCATAGCATTCCAGAGAAACACCCATGTTTACCCTTTTTATGCTCGCAAACGAGTTTTTAGCGCCTGAGAAGCACATTTGTAACACGTCTCTATTCTTACAACCTGTTGTGTTTGCAGATAATGTAAATGTGATGGCAGTACTAGTTTGCCTGACTGCTGTACGCCTCGCCTGTGGAGGGCGTCGTTACAGCACAGATGGGTGTGTACCAATTAGAAAAAGGGATGTACTAGAGTGAAGAGGAAAGTGGAACTACCTATGCGATGAGGTGACATTCTGAGTATTAAAAAAAGTTCATGAAGCATTTACTACGCCTCTTTATTCTTTCTTCTACACCACCAACATAACAAATTGGCGACGAGGATGAGCGCGTCGGTACCGTGCCCACCGTTCTTTCTTCCACATGTTGGTGAGCCGCCTATTCCTTTTGCAACGTGGCGAAAGATGTTTGATAACTACATGCTAGTAATCAATGCTACCGGAGACGCATGGCCAGATGCTAGAAAAAGGGCCGTATTGCTGCACTGTCTTGGCCCAGAAGGACAGCGCCTTTTCTACACGTTACCGGACCAAGGTGACACCATGGCTACAGCAATGACCGCGTTGGAAAAACATTTCGTCCCAAAAGTCAATGTCGTGGCCTGCAGACATACGTTCAGACAACGTGTTCAGCGCTCGGACGAGACTGCTACTCAGTACGTGGCTGTGCTAAGGGACCTCGCTGCGTCATGTGAGTTTGGTGCAATGGAGGGTGAGATGATAAGAGATCAACTTATTTCAAATACATATCTCAGTGCTGTGCGAGATAAGCTTTTGCTTGAAAACGAACTGACTTTGGACAAAGCTGTAACTATTGCTACGCAAGTTGAGGCTGCGGTGAAAAATGCTACGTTGTTAACAGCTAACAGACAAGCCCCTACAGCGCCAGTACAGGCAGTCGGACCGTCCCGCGCAACTTTTAGGGGGAAAAAAGATTCATGTCCCGCCAAGCCAAGTGCTCATGACCGTAACAAGCAAGCTACAACTGCTAACAAACAACAACGCAAATGCTTCAGATGTGGATCAAACAAGCACATCGCCACAGACAAAAACTGCCCAGCTGCTTCAATACAGTGTAATAACTGTGGAAAAAGAGGACATTTCGCCAAGGTATGCAGATCAGTTGCTAAATCTGTAAACCAAATACAAGAGGTTGTTGTTCCCGAGTTAGCTATCCTCTGTGTCGACAATGTTAAAGTGGTAGCTGCAGCATTCGACAAACTTACATGCACAGTGACCATTGAAGCACCAAAAGGAAATGGACATTCAGTAGAGCTAATAGTGGACACTGGTGCTTCAGTTTCCATTTTACCAGAGTCATTGTACAAGAAATACTTTGGTCACTGCACACTCCAAGAGCCACAACTCAAACTAGTCACTTACTCCAGGGGTCACTTACCTGTTCTTGGCTGTCTCAAAGCAGAAACCACTACTAAACAAGAAAAGTCTGTGCCAGCAACCTTCTACATTGTTAAAACTGGATCTCCTTTGCTGGGTTTGGATCTGATAAAAGCTCTGGGGGTCAGCATTATCGATGGTAAAGTGATCCTTGATATGGACAATGCAACCACTCCATCTGCTGGTGAGTTTTGCACAGTGCACAACATTGACTGTACCCCAACTCAAACACTTGGATGTGTCAAAGGTTTCGTCCACAAAGTGCAAGTCAACAGCAACGTACGACCAGTACGGCAAAAACTACGACGTTTACCACTCAGCATACGTAAAGAAGTGTCAGCAGAACTAAACCGCCTACTGCAAGCAGGCATCATTGAGAGAGTGGATGCATCTGAGTGGGTGAGTCCTCTGGTTGCAGGAAGGAAACGCAGAGGGGGACTGCGCTTATGCGTTGACTTGCGTGAACCAAATAAAAGTGTCATAATGGACTGTTTCCCACTTCCTCATATGGAGGACCTCTTTGCAGAACTGTCTGGAGCCACTCACTACAGTCAGATAGACCTAAGCTCAGCATACCACCAGTTACCTCTGCACCCAGAAAGCCGCAAACTAACTGCTTTCATAACTCATGACGGCTTATTCCAGTTCACACGTGTTCCCTTTGGTCTTGCATCTGCACCATCTGCTTTCCAAAAAATGATGGAGACCATACTAAAGGGCGTGCCTGGTGTACAGAACTACTTGGACGACATTGTTGTCTATGGAGCTTCAAAAGAGGAACACGAACTACGTCTACAAACGGTCCTCAAGCGGCTAAGTGAGGCAGGACTGCAGATCAACTTTGAGAAAAGTGCATTTGCTCAAACAGACATTACTTTCCTTGGGCACGTCATTTCTAAAGACGGCTTGCGCCCTAGCTTGGATCATCTTACTGCCATTGCAGAAGCACCTGCACCTCAGGACATGCCAGCACTGCGCTCATTCCTAGGTTTGACTTCATGGTTCAGCAAGTTTATTCCGAACTACGCTACACTAGTTGAACCCCTGCGTCAAAGGCTCAAAACTAGTGTACAGGCTGAACTACACTGGGATGAGGAGGCAAATGAAAGCTTCACAAAACTGAAACAAATGCTCCTTGACAGTCCCGCACTTGCCATTTACAACCCTAAACTGCCAACAGTCATCACAACAGATGCATCTGACTATGGCTTAGGGGCCGTCCTTACCCAGTTCCACTCAGACAATGCAGAGCACATTGTAGTGTTTGCTTCACGTACATTGACGCCTGCTGAAAGAAAATACTCAACCACGGAAAAAGAAGCTCTCGCCTGCGTGTGGGCTGTTGAGAGATGGAGAACGTACGTCTGGGGACGCAGATTCACACTCCGAACAGATCATCAGGCTCTGACTACGCTCCTCAACACTAAAGGTATGAACAGAGCAGGGATGAGGATCGCTAGATGGTCAGCTAGGCTTATGTGCTTTCAGTATGATATGGAGTACCGTCCAGGGAACCAAAATGTCCTGGCAGACTGTCTTTCACGCATTCCCCTTGAGTCATCTTCACTGACTGAACCTGAAACAGACTTGTTTGTAGAGATAGCTGAAATCTCCCCACTATTCACTGCGCTACCCCTTGCCGACTTTAAAGCCGAGTCTGAGGACTGTCCTGAACTTAAACGACTTAGGCAGGTCAGTCAGTCCAAATGGGCCAAAACTAAAAAGTCTCTTCCCATTGAACTACAGCCATACTTTCTTGTGAGACATGAACTTGCTGTTGACTCCCCACTGATATTTCGTGGCACACGCCTGGTTGTCCCTAAGTCACTCAGAGAGCGCATAGTACACCTGGCACATGAGGGTCACCAGGGCATAGTGCGTACTAAACAACGCCTCAGAGAGCTCTA